>JAWPHD010025917.1:0-14836 GCA_037043455.1 Cyrtodaria siliqua | reverse complement strand
ACAATGAGACGATATGTCGAGCGCAAGAGTCAAACTTGGAGGTCAAAGGTAAAAAAAAACTTTCGAGGGCATTTGTCGCATACGGTGACATTTTAGCTTTAATATAAATTTTGGGAAATCAGTATTGAAAAAAAATACAGAGTGGTTTTAACATTGAAAATCTACTATTGGCTTATTGTCGAGCCCACTTGTGGGCAGCTCTACATAGTTGTCATAATGACAGTTCGGTGTATGTGTGTCCGTCCAACTGATCTTGTCCGGGCTATAGCTTTGTCTTGCATAGAGGGAGTTTTCAGAACTCTCTATAATAGAGCTTGTTAGGCTGTGTCGCTACATTCCCTTTAAAGAAACTAATCTGCCAAATTGCATTTCTAAAACCTTCTTTCAAACTATCCATGTGTTGAAGTCATGCAATAATGCATATTTGCCAATTAGAAGTCTAGTTTTATTCATGCATACTTAAAATACCCGTAATTGAATATACTTAAAATATATTAAAGTTGGTAACTCATACTTCGACGCCTTGGCAACCATACAAATTGCCTGGCCGGTTACGGCATTTAAATCGTAGTTATAAAATTCAGAATTGCAACATTTGCACCGGTAAGTTGCAGATATACCTCAGTGTTAGTATGCTTAGAAATGGAGTACATATGCTGTAAAATTTTGGCGGGATAACGGCTTTAACGGCTTTAAGTGATTGGAAATATTAAAATGCTTCACCTTTTTAACACATAAAATAAAAGTGCAATTTTATTGATTTAGGTTTTTGCAAAGCCCTTATTTATTTGGAGAGAAAAAAAATCGTTTTTAAATTCTGTAAATTTTATCTCTGGGCACTGCACTTAAGAAGACATTAGGTAGGAGTCCATCAAATCTGCTAGGAAAAATGTGCTGATTGTCCATATAAGATGAAGAGTTGGTTCAGGCAAGAATTGTGAGCAGTTCTGTTTTTTAGGCTGTTTTTATAGCCGGTTTTGAGCCATATTCCCAATGCCAAAACATATAAAAAAAATCACAATTTAGAGACAAAAAATTCCAACTGATAGAAGGAAAAGAAAAACACACAGAAAAGTATCAAAAGTTTGACAAGTAAACAGTATGAAAGATACAGTTATGAGATGAATTTTTTATTGCTTTGTTTCCCAATTTTATGAAAAATTGCTCTGTAATTCCCAAATCTTGACGGTATGGGCTATATTCCCAAAATATAGAAAAAAAACTTTTCTTTTTTTTTGTGTCACCATTTTTCAGAATTACTGGATGACATTTCTCGAAATTCACATGCAAATAAATTACCATATTAACCATATATTTTGGTACAGGATAAATTAATTACAATAATTTAGTGTCCAAATTATATTATTTCAAGTTGAATATCAGTCATAAAAATCTGGATAAAATCGGGGATATATTATAAACCACTTATATCAACTAAATTCATTTGGCAGAACATCACTATTATTTTGGGCGCTTGTTTCTGTCAAATGTTTTTAAATTTTTAGTCAAAATCAAACTAGTGTCGAAATAAGTTATGTATCGGTGAAACAGACATTTTTAGGGGCAAATAAAAATACCTTGCTTTCAGAATTGGTCAAGAAATAAAACTTTTACCTGCAAAAGTTCTTTTTGAAAAGGCATTTTAAATGTAAAATTCTGCTCCGTCAAATGTAATAATTTTTTAGAATTTCTATCAAAAACGGCTTTAATGTGTTGGATTAGTCTAAATTAAGAAAATTATGAAAATGTTATCACAAAATATTAAGAGTTATTTAGGATTTCCTAATTTTATTTTTTCCAAGAAACAAGGAGTTTAAGAACATTGTACACTCCCTGTTAAAAAAATGTTTTGGCCAAAGTATTTATTTCTCAGGCAATTTTCAAAACTCAGGTATTTCTACTTGCAACTACAAATTTCAGTTTAAATGGTATAAAATTTAGATAAATTTTGTCAAAATTGTTCATGTAAATACTGAAAGACATTTGACTGAAACATGCACCCCAATAGACACAATATTACAATAGAAACAGAACTAAGTAATTATTGTATTGTATAAATTTAACAGCACGTGCTGATGGCAATGTTTTCTGTCTGTCATATCGGTTAGAAATTGTCCTGGCAGGTGCCTCATTTAGAACGTACCGGTAATTACGATTACCTCCCCTTAGGAATGTGCGTAACATGGAAATTACATCATTGTGCCGGCTCTGTTTTTGGTGCAAGCTGACATAAGGGAATTGATTAATGAGCAGGTGGAATAAGCAGGTGGGAATGATGGAGATTTATAGCCAGTATATCAATATTAATGAAAACCAGTCTGATGGTGCAGAAATGAGAAACAAAAGTATGTTAGAAGATATTAATATAAAGTGTTGATTGCTATCCCTTACTGTTTTTGGAATGAAAATTACACAAATATTGGCTATTACATACTGTATAATCCCTAATAAACGCCCCTCCCCTAATAAACATGGTCCTATAGAAACCACAGAACCCGAACGCAATGGCACCATAGACCCGCACAATACTACTAACTTAGAGCAAATTAAATATAAAATAAAAAAGACAATACACAACACATAGATTGGTGAAGACAGGGTTACCGACTTGGATCGGTCAATAGGCAATATGGCCTACTTGTCAGCTTAAATCGATTTTATGTCGCACAACCTTGCTATAATCCTGTCTTAGCGCTCAAATTGACAAGCAGCGTAAATGAAATTACATCCCATCAGAGGAAAATCTCTAACAACCTTGGTTACGTTGTTTTTTTAGCTCAGCGATCGTCCCTGCATCTGTAATCGCCTAACTTTTGCTTTAAATGACCTCTCCTCAGAAACCGCTTTCAAGTTCATTTTGACCAAACTTCACATGGATGAACCTTAGGTCAATGACTTCCAAGTTTGTTAAAATTAGGTCATTGTGACCTCATCAAAGTGGGGCATGTGTGCTCAGGGACACAATTTCTTGTTTATAAGCATGTGTAATACCGGTATCTAAATGTTATATTTTACAACTACAGTCAAACCTGTTTTAAAAGACCATGTGCTAAAGTGATGTAAAAACACCATTCAAACAAACAAATTAGAAGACCACTGAATCGAAGTTCAAAATAAGTCTCATAATACAAGTGCAATTTAATTTTAAAACAAAAAGGCAGCCGAAGCTGGTCTCTTAATTGAGGTAGTCTCCTGCGCTGAGTTGAATGTATTGCTACAAGGAATGATGCTGAATTCTTCCTCAAAGAATGATCTTTTGAAAGCATTAGTATCATACTGTTTTATCTACACTATTATTGGATCTCCATGGGATGTGGTAATGTACATTTTATTGAGTTTTTCCCCTGTTAATGAATATACAGTATATTCCATTATGATTTGTGATACAAGCTAGTCATCCATTGTGCTTTTTAGCCCGACAGATAGCTGTGATCCACCATTGTTTACTGTCTGAAAGCACATTTATTTTATGCCCTAACAGAAGGAAATTTCACCATTAGACAGTTTTGACATTGATCAAAATCAAATAATTAAATAATTGTTCTTGAATAAATAAAATAATGAATTTCAGCTTTGTTGGCAGCAATTTAGTAAATGGTATCAGCTTTCACCAAACTTGGTAAAAATGCAGTGGTTTTTATAGCTGATATTGGGTCATATTCCCAGTGCCAGAACATAGTTTTTTTTCCCAATTTTGAGACAACAATTCCCAACTCAACTGAAAGAAGGAAAAGAAAAACACACAGAAAAGTATCAAAAGTTTGACAAGTATTGAGTATGAAATTATTTTAAATGCCACTGTTGAACATGTTTTACTGTAAACAGTATGAAAGATACAATTATGAAAAGAATGTTTTATTGTTTTGTTTTCCAATTTTATGAAAAATCGCGCTGTAATTCCCAAATCTGACGGTATGGGCAGTATGACCAAAATATAGAAGAAGGAAAAAAAGCTGACATGTCTGTACCATAAAAATGTTGGATGAGAGTGACAATAGGTATAATTAATCTCTATATGACAGAGTTATTGCCTTGATTGTGTTGAAATAAGTTCATTTTTGTTTGTTAACTCAATTACTTTAACAAACTTCGAATTGAAGATTTGCTTCGAGGTCTTGGATGATTTGACAAAGAGAAAAATCTGCGTAAGAGTTATTGCTCATGATTAAAATAATGATGCGAGTGTAACGTTACTAAATTTCACCACATTTGGTAAGAATGTGTGTACCACAAAGCTGTTAGATTAATGACTACCCGGTAAGTATTTTTGACCCATTTGTTACAGCAATATACTCTTATCATGTCAAACAAGTTAAAAAATCTGTACTCAAAATCTGTCTAAAGCAGTAGATTCACACACATGATTTTTTTTTAAATTATTATTTTTATCCGTTTTGGTTCCACAGGCGACTTGATTCCACAATAACAAAGTTATATATTATTCTATCAAAGGGAAAATTAAGTATATAATTATTCAATAGAATAACATATAATGTGTATCCAGTCCAAATTTGAAGTAAATTTCTTTACCGGTTAAAAAGGTAAATATAGGACAGAGGCAATGAAGAGAAATCTTCACCATTAAGAAACCAAACGGGAGGGAACTTAGCGACGGACCGTGGTTTCTTAATGATGAAAATTTCTCTTCATAGACTCTTTCCGGCTTAGTGTATGCCATATATTTATATGAAGTGTGAGGGTAGTAAATTCTTCATGAATAAATGTAGCCAGTATTTGAAATTCTGAGCCATCTGATTGGTTTGAAAAGTAGGGTAAACAAAACACTAAAGCTATGATAGAACATGTGATCATCAAGCACATAATCTAACACTAACGGCGACTTATCAAAATATATTTGGCGCCGAAAGGGTAAATGTTCATTACTGGTTAATATGTAACATTTGCCTTCCTCCGATATATTGCATTCCGAGGTATTACGTAAATTCTTCTTTCTGCGATATTACGTAAATTGTGCCATACATATATAACAGCATATATCAACAATTATATTTATATTTCCATGGAAATATTATTGTTACAGAAATACAAGCACATAGATCAAAACATGGAGTTGTCATGGAAATTCGTCAAAATTTGTTATGGTTTATATAAAAAAAAAAAATAGAGACTGATGTTACCACAGGGAATTTTATACAGTATATTTAACTTCACATTTCTGACGCAGACATTTTTTAGTTTGAAAGAACATACATCAATTATTGTTTGGGGTGCTTGTTTCAGCCAAAGGTTTTTCTGCAGTTACTCGATCAATTTAAATAATACGTACATCAGTTATATATCATTAGAACCGGCATTTTTAGTGGTAATTAAAACTACTTTACTTTTGAAAATCGGTTGAGAAATAAATAATTTACAGCCAAAATGATATTTTGATGGTACTTTTTCTATGTAAATTCCTTGTTGGTGGGACAGCAGAAAATTAAGAAATGTCATATAACTTCAGTAATACTTCATATTTTGCTATAAAACTTTCAAGGTGTCTTAATTTACTAATATCCAACAATTTAAAACCATTTTTGAATAAAAATTCTAAAAAAAAAATGTTTTCAAATTGTTCATGCAGTAGAATTTTACATTGAAAATGACCCATCAAAAACAACTTTCGCACATTCTCAACCGATTTTGAAAAGTAAGGTATTATTATTTATCACTAAAAATGTCTGTTTCACTGATATACAACTTTTTTAGGTAGTAGATTAATTTTATCTTAAAATTCCAAAAAAACTTTGGCTGAAACAAGCGCCTCAAACAGTAGGCCTTATTTTCACCCAAAATAATTGTTAAAGTAGTTGTCCTGCCAACAACAGACACATTTTCCAATATATATGCACCGTCTCTAAACCTACTGATGACGAGGTATATATAATTATATAACTTACAATTTTTCAAATTTGAGAATAAAACCGTATAGAAACAATACAAACGGCTTGAACCATCCAGGAAAACCTCCAAAACTGGAGCGTCGAATTAAGACTTACCAACAATTCATTTTACGCATATTCAATCACATGTATTTTAAGAACCTGTGAATGAATCTTTTCTTTTAATTGGCACGTACACATTATTAAGACCTGAACACCTGGATAGAGTTTTGATTAACAGTTTTGTAGTGTAATTTTGCCATTATTTGGCGGGTTACTTTCTTTAAACAAGCCTCTTTCTATTTATATTTAAAGTTTTCCATGCGCAGCTTTTTTGGGAGACTTCGCTTCTAAAACTATTGGATGGATTTTCCTAAAAATTTACTGGAATGTTGCTTTTGATGTCTAGTTGTATTTTTTGTCTTTTTTGTCTTTTTTTTGAATTTTTTTTTTATTTAATTTTTTATTTTTTTTATATTTTTTTTTATTGTCTTTATTTAAATAAAGGCCTATTATTAGATACATAAAATAGAAAAAATATAGCATTGTAAAAATTCCAAAACAAAATAAAAAAATAAGCATATTAAATGGTACGGTTCCAAAAACCAATATTAAATCTCAATATGTATGGTGACCTATAAATTTAATTGAGTATATTGTCTAAATATATGTTCAAATAACTGCCTAGGAAGTTTGAACAAATTCTGTTATTAGGAACATAACAAAAAAGGAAAATATACCATTTCTATATAAATTCATACAAAACTTGGCCTTTTAGCATAGGGGTAGGGTTTCAAATTCTTTTTCTAAACAAGCATGGGGACCTATCATTTTTATTGCACATTTTGTTTTTATATATGTTAAATTATGTGCTTAGCAAGTTTAAAAAAATTCTGTTATTGGGAACATACAAAAAAAAAAGGAAATTGTATCATTATGGGCTAATTTGTGCATAAATTGTGGTAATGGTCTCAACAGACTTTGTAAAAAAATATAGGTTTTACATAAAGATGAGCTTTAAATGTTATTGTAATTAAATGTTCTTTACTTTAATACAATTTTAGCAGAATTGTGACCAATGAATAAATGATTAGACTTCAAAAATATATTATTTAGCTATTTTATGGACTTGTTCAAATTTTAGGACAGATTGACATGACTGTGGCATTACAAATTATTTTTTAAAATTTTAACAAGCATGGTGACCTACCATTATTTTTGCCTTTTCTGTTTATATATATATAACAGACTTACTGTACAAAAAGTTTAAAGAAAATCTGTTATGCAGAAAAAACTATAGAAAATGTCTTTAAGTTAATGTTAAACCTGTTAGAAGGTTTTGTTATCCGGAAACTAGCCAAAATTTTCTCTTTTTTTATTGAATTAAAACAACTGCACAATACATCTAGACATTCGTCTGTGTTAAAGACTTAAGTAATTTTTATATTGGAGAAAACGTTATGTAATTTAAATAATTTTTCCATAAATTCTCAAAACTTGCGTAGAAACTGGCAAAATATAAAAAAAGTATATATATATACTGAAAAAAATAAAGTTTAGCAAGCCCTTATGCACATCTAGCTGAAATAAATGTAATGTTATTTTATATTGTTAAGTATTTTAAGTCATCGGCAAGACTTAAGTTGATCTTCTTTTTCACTTTTTGTATTCCAATGATATCTGAGATATCAGAGTTATCTCCCATTTAGTTAAAACATACTATTTCACATTTAAAAATACAAATAAGGTAAAGAGCAAGATTAAACATTACAAAATAACTGTTATGGGTCTCAAGTTATAAAAACGGCTAAAACAATCGACAATTTCCTTGCCATTATAAAGATATAGGGAACCGAAGTTTACCATTTGTGAAATTACCTCCCTTTACATTGAAATAAGAGCGAAATTATAATTTCTGTAAAACATGTAGATTCTACACATATCCTAGAATCTGGTCAATGGGATTTATGTTATTCACTTGCTAAACTTATTTTTATCAGTATATGTATATGTTCAACTTACAGTATAATGGGATTAGAAAGCGCAGAAGTAGACATTTTTCTTGATGTTTTCTTTGGTTTTTGTATGAACATGTGTGAAACATACTCAAGATTGCCCAGCTTGCCTTTAAGACTCAAGTTGGAACCACAGTTCTGTTAGAGACAACTATTTTCTCTGAAAAAATTAAATGCGTTAAGATTTAATTCACACTTGGGAAACCACTAATTTAAAGCCTTGTTGACTAACTGCATTGTTAGAATTTTCACTGAATTCTTCCATTATAATTATGCCACAATATGACCTATTTATGTGTCATCGTGCTGTAAAGCACCACTCACTCCATTATGATAAAAGGTAATACATTTCTTAAAGGGACACACGGCAATCTTGAAGTGTTTGAAATGGGTGTTTCGATGTATATATCCAGTATTTTATTTTTAGCTCTACTGATCAGAGATCAGCAGAGCTTATGCCGAGGTGCGGCGTCCGTCCGTCCGTCCGTCTGTCCGTTAACTTTTTAGCTCTTCTGATCAGAGATCAGCAGAGCTTATGCCGTGGTGCGGCGTCCGTCCGTCTGTCCGTCCGTCCGTCTGTCTGTCCGTCCGTTAACTTTTATTTGTAGCGACTACTCCTCTGAAACTACTGGATGGATATTCATGAAACTTTACAGAAATGTTGTCCATGAAGTCTAGTTGATCCTAGCAAAAATTCATGTTGATGTGAAATCCAAGATGGCCGCCAAAGCTAAAAATAGATTTTTAAAATACAAGTTTGTAGCGACTACTTCTTGAAAACTATAAGTGATATTGATATGGGACTTTTTCTAAAATGATCAGCATGACATGATGTTGGTCGTTGTCAAAAATCATTTTGATTCGACGTTAAACATGGCTGCCAGCGGCCATCTTTGTTTACATAGAGTTATATAGTAAAAACTTGTAGCGACTACTCCTCTGAAACTACTTGGCGGATTTTCATATAACTTTACAGGAATGTTGCTCTTGATGTGTAATTGATCCTAGCAAAATTTTAGATCGGCCAGAAATTCAATATGGCCGCCACAGCTAAAAATAGATTTTTAAAAAATAAGTTTGTAGCGACTACTTCTTGAAAACTAGAAGTGATATTGATATGGGACTTTTTCTAAAATGATCAGCATGACATGATGTTGATCCTTGTCGAACATTATTTGGATTTGACGTTAAACATGGCTGCCAGTGGCCATCTTTGTTTACATAGAGTTATATAGTAAAAACTTGTAGCGACTTCTCCTCTGAAACTACTTGACGGATGTTCATGAAACTTCACAGGAATGTTGCTCTTGATGTCTGGTTGATCCTAGCAAAATTTCAGGCTGGCCGGAAATTCAAAATGGCCACCACGGCTAAAAATAGATTTAAAATAAATAAATTTGTAGCGACTACTTCTTGAAAACTGTAAGTGGTATTGATATGGAACATTTTCTAAAATGATCAGCATGACATGATGTTGATCCTTGTCGAAATTTATTTCGATGCAACTTTAAACATGGCCGCTAGCGGCCATCTTTGTTTACATAGAGTTATATAGTAAAAACTTGTAGCGACTACTCCTCTGAAACTACTTGGCGGATTTTCATGAAACTTTACAGGAATGTTGCTCTTGATGTGTAATCCTAGCAAAATTTCAGATCGGCCAGAAATTCAAGATGGCCGCCACAGCTAAAATTAGATTTTTTAAAAAAGAAGTTTGTAGCGACTACGTCTTGAAAACTATAAGTGATATTGATATGGGACTTTTTGTAAAATGATCAGCATGACATGATGGTTATCAGAGTCAAACATTATTTTGATTCGACGTTAAACATGGCTGTCAGCGGCCATCTTTGTTTACATAGAGTTATATAATGAAAACTTGTAGCGACTATTCCTGTGAAACTACTTGACAGATTTTCATGAAACTTCACAGGAATGTTGCTCTTGATGTCTAATTGATCCTAGCAAAATTTCAGGTCGGCCAGAAATTCAAGATGGCCACCACGGCTAATAATAATTTTTCAAAAAACAAGTCTGTAGCGACTACTTTCTGAAATCAAAATCAATCAGTAGAGCTTCAAGGTCATTGACCTCTTGTTTTATTTGTAGCGACTACTCCTCTGAAACTACTGGATGGATATTCATAAAACTTTACAGAAATGTTGCCCATGAAGTCTAGTTGATCCTAGCAAAAATTCATGTTGATGTGAAATCCAAGATGGCCACCAAAGCTAAAAATAGATTTTTTAAATTCAAGTTTGTAGCGACTACTTCTTCAAAACTATAAGTGATATTGATATGGGACTTTTTCTAAAATGATCAGCATGACATGATGTTGGTCCTTGTCGAAAATCGTTTTGATTTGACGTTAAACGTGGCTGCCAGCGGCCATCTTTGTTTACATAGAGTTATATAGTAAAAACTTGTAGCGACTACTCCTCTGAAACTACTTGGCGGATTTTCATGAAACTTTACAGGAATGTTGCTCTTAATGTCTAATTGATCCTAGCAAAATTTCAGATTGGCCAAAAATTCAAGATGGCTGCCACAGTTAAAAATAGATTTTTAAAAAATAAGTTTGTAGCGACTACTTCTTGAAAACTATAAGTGATATTGATATGGGACTTTTTCTAAAATGATCAGCATGACATGATGGTTATCCGAGTCGAACATTATTTTGATTCGACATTAAACATGGCTGCCAGTGGCCATCTTTGTTTACATAGAGTTATTTAATGAAAACTTGTAGCGACTACTCCTCTGAAACTACTTGACGGATTTTCATGAAACTTCACAGAAATGTTGCTCTTGGTGTCTAATTGATCCTAGCAAAATTTCAGGTCGGCCGGAAATTCAAGATGGCCGCCAAGGCTAAACATAGATTTTCAAAATGCAAGTTTGTAGCGACTACTTCTTGAAAACTATAAGTGATATTGATATGGGACTTTTTCTAAAATGATCAGCATTACATGATGTTGGTCCTTGTCAAAAATCATTTTGATTAGATGTTAAAGATGGCTGTCAGCGGCCATCTTTGTTTACATAGAATTATATAATGAAAACTTGTAGCGACTACTCCTCTGAAACTACTTGACGGATTTTCATGAAACTTCACAGGAATATTGCTCTTGATGTCTAATTGATCCTAGCAAAATATCAGGTCGGCCGGAAATTCAAGATGGCCGCCACGGTTAAAAATAGATTTTCAGAAAACAAGTTTGTAACAACTACTCTTGAAAACTATAAGTGATATTGATATGGGACTTTTTCTAAAGTGATCAGCATGACATAATGTTGGTCCTTGTCAAAAATCGTTTTTTTTTATTATTTTTAGCTCTACTGATCAGAGATCAGCAGAGCTTATGCCGTGGTGCGGCGTCCGTCGTCCGTCTGTCTGTCCGTCCGTCTGTCCGTCCGTTAACTTTTATTTGTAGCGACTACTCCTCTGAAACTACTGGATGGATATTCATAAAACTTTACAGAAATGTTGCCCATGAAGTCTAGTTGATCCTAGCAAAAATTCATGTTGATGTGAAATCCAAGATGGCCGCCAAAGCTAAAAATAGATTTTTTAAATTCAAGTTTGTAGCGACTACTTCTTGAAAACTATAAGTGATATTGATATGGGACTTTTTCTAAAATGATCAGCATGACATGATGTTGGTCCTTGTCGAAAATCGTTTTGATTTGACGTTAAACATGGCTGCCAGCGGCCATCTTTGTTTACATAGAGTTATATAATGAAAACTTGTAGCGACTACTCCTCTGAAACTACTTGACGGATTTTCATGAAACTTCACAGGAATGTTGCTCTTGATGTCTAATTGATCCTAGCAAAATTTCAGGTCGGCCGGAAATTCAAGATGGCCGCCACGGCTAAAAATAAATTTTCAAAATACAAGTTTGTAGCGACTACTTCTTGAAAACTATAAGTGATATTGATATGGGACTTTTTCTAAAATGATCAGCATGACATGATGTTGGTCCTTATCAAAAATCGTTTTGATTCGACGTTAAACGTGGCTGCCAGCGGCCATCTTTGTTTACATAGAGTTATATAGTAAAAGCTTGTAGCGACTACTCCTCTGAAACTACTTGGCGGATTTTCATGAAACTTTACAGGAATGTTGCTCTTAATGTCTAATTGATCCTAGCAAAATTTCAGATCGGCCAGAAATTCAGGATGGCTGCCACAGTTAAAAATAGATTTTTAAAAAATAAGTTTGTAGCGACTACTTCTTGAAAACTATAAGTGATATTGATATGGGACTTTTTCTAAAATGATCAGCATGACATGATGGTTATCCGAGTCGAACATTATTTTGATTCGACATTTAACATGGCTGCCAGTGGCCATCTTTGTTTACATAGAGTTATATAATGAAAACTTGTAGCGACTACTCCTCTGAAACTACTTGACGGATTTTCATGAAACTTCACAGAAATGTTGCTCTTGATGACTAATTGATCCTAGCAAAATTTCAGGTCGGCCGGAAATTCAAGATGGCCACCATGGCTAAAAATAGATTTTCAAAATATAAGTTTGTAGCGACTACTTCTTGAAAACTATAAGTGATATTGATATGGGACTTTTTCTAAAATGATCAGCATGACATGATGGTTATTCAAGTCGAACATTATTTTGATTCGACGTTAAACATGGCTGCAAGTGGCCATGTTTGTTTACATAGAGTTATATAATGAAAACTTGTAGCGACTACTCCTCTGAAACTACTTGACGGATTTTCATAAAACTTCACAGGAATGTTGCTCTTGATGTCTAATTGATCCTAGCAAAATTTCAGGTCGGCCGGAAATTCAAGATGGCCGCCATGGCTAAAAATAGATTTTCAAAATACAAGTTTGTAGCGACTACTTCTTGAAAACTATAAGTGATATTGATATGGGACTTTTTCTAAAATGATCAGCATGACATGATGGTTATTCAAGTCGAACATTATTTTGATTAGACGTTAAACATGGCTGCCAGTGGCCATGTTTGTTTACATAGAGTTATATAATGAAAACTTGTAGCGACTACTCCTCTGAAACTACTTGACGGATTTTCATAAAACTTCACAGGAATGTTGCTCTTGATGTCTAATTGATCCTAGCAAAATTTCAGGTCGGCCGGAAATTCAAGATGGCCACCACGGCTAAAAATAGTTTTTCAAAAAACCAGTTTGTAGCGACTACTTCCTGAAATCAAAATCAATCAGTAGAGCTTCAAGGTCATTGACCTCTTGTTTTATTTTATTTTTTATTATTTCTACTTGCCAAGTTTGAAAACCAGCCAGATCTGACCAGTAATGGCAGAGTTATGGCTCTTGGTTTAGTTAAAAATGCTATATTTTGCCTCTTTAAGACAATAGTCACTCGCTTCATTGCTGTTATAAGAGCCATATTAGCCAGTAGAGCATCCACAGGCCCTCTTGGGCCTCTTGTTTTTTTAGCTCTGCTGTTTGGCCAGCAGAGCTTATGGGATGCTGAGTCGTCCGTCCGTTAACTTTTGCCTCAAACGATAGGGCCTTCATTTTTCATACGATCTGTACCAAACTTTACCAGATTGTTAATATCAATACCTATTTTTAGCTCTACTGATCAGAGATCAGCAGAGCTTATGCCTTGGTGCGGCGTCCGTCGTCCGTCTGTCCGTCTGTCTGTCCGTAAACTTTTTTTTGTATCGACAACTCCTCTGAAACTACTGAATGGATTTTCATGAAACTTTACTGAAATGTTGCCCATGAAGTCTAGTTGATCCTAGCAAAAATTCATGTTGATGTGAAATCCAAGATGGCCGCCAAATCTAAAAATAGGTTTTTAAAAAACAAGTTTGTAGCGACTACTTCTTGAAAACTATAAGTGATATTGATATGGGAGTTTTTCTAAAATGATCAGCATGACATGATGTTGGTCCTTGTCAAAAATTGTTTTGATTCAACGTTAAACATGGCTGCCAGCGGCCATCTTTGTTTACATAGAATTATATAATGAAAACTTGTAGCGACTACTCCTCTGAAACTACTTGACGGATTTTCATGAAACTTCACAGGAATGTTGCTCTTGATGTCTAATTGATCCTAGCAAAATTTTAGGTCGGTCCGGAAATTCAAGATGGCCGCCACGACTAAAAATAAATTTTCAAAATACAAGTTTGTAGCGACTTCTTCTTGAAAACTATAAGTGATATTGATATGGGACTTTTTCTAAAATTATCAGCATGACATGATGTTGGTCCTTGTCAAAAATTGTTTTGATTCAACGTTAAACATTGCTGCCAGCGGCCATCTTTGTTTACATAGAGTTATATAGTAAAAACTTGTAGCGACTACTCCTTTGAAACTACTTGGCGGATTTTCATGACACTTTACAGGAATGTTGCTCTTAATGTCTAATTGATCCTAGCAAAATTTCAGATCGGCCGAAATTCAAGATGGCCGCCACAGCTAAAAATAGATTTTTAAAAAAGAAGTTTGTAGCGACTACATCTTGAAAACTATAAGATATGGGACTTTTTGTAAAATGATCAGCATGACATGATGGTTATCAGAGTCAAACATTATTTTGATTCGACGTTAAACATGGCTGCCAGTGGCCATCTTTGTTTACATAGAGTTATATAATGAAAACTTGTAGCGACTACTCCTCTGAAACTACTTGACGGATTTTCATGAAACTTCACAGGAATGTTGCTCTTGATGTCTAATTGATCCTAGCAAAATTTCAGGTCGGCCGGAAATTCAAGATGGCCGCCACGGCTAAAAATAATTAAAAAACAAGTCTGTAGCGACTACTTCCTGAAATCAAAATCAATCAGTAGAGCTTCAAGGTCATTGACCTCTTGTTTACAGCATGCAATAGGAAACGCATCTATTTCTCTTTTTGGCCCTATCTGTATGACAAAAAAGTTTGAAAACAATTTTGGACAATGTTACTTTG
>JAWPHD010025916.1:0-14846 GCA_037043455.1 Cyrtodaria siliqua | reverse complement strand
TATATTCAGTTCTTACACATATATATTCAGTCCTTACACATATATATTCCGTTCTTACACATATATATTCAGTTCTTACACATATATATTCAGTTCTAACACATATATATTCAGTTCTTACGCATATATATTCAGTTCTTACACATATATATTCAGTTCTTACGCATATATATTCAGATCTTACGCATATATATTCAGTTCTTTCGCATATATATTCAGTTCTTACGCATATATATTCCGTTCTTACGCATATATATTCAGTTCTTACGCATATATATTCCGTTCTTACGCATATATATTCAGTTCTTACGCATATATATTCAGTTCTTACGCATATATATTCCGTTCTTACACATATATATTCAGTTCTTACACATATATATTCAGTTCTTACACATATATATTCAGTTTTTACACATATTTATTCAATTCTTACGCATATATATTCCGTTCTTACACATATATATTCAGTTCTTACACATATATATTCCATTCTTACTAATATATATTCCGTTCTTACGCATATATATTCAGTTCTTACGCATATATATTCAGTTCTGACACATATATATTCAGTTCTTACACATATATAGTACATTTTTTACGCATATATATTCCGTTCTTACGCATATATTCATTTCTTACGCATATATTTTCAGGTTTTACGCATATATATTCAGTTCTTACACATATATATTCCGTTCTTACGCATATATATTCAGTTCTTACGCATATATATTCAGTTGTTACACATAAATATTGAGTTCCTATGCATATATGTTCAGTTCTTACACATATATATTCGGTTCTTACGCATATATATTCAGTTCTGACACCTTTATATTCAGTTCTTACACATATATGTTCAGGTCTTACACATATATATTCAGTTCTAACACATATATATTACATTTTTTACGCATATATATTCCGTTCTTACGCATATATTCATTTCTTACGCATATATTTTCAGGTTTTACGCATATATATTCAGTTCTTACACATATATATTCAGTTCTTACGCATATATATTCAGTTCTGACGCATATATATTCCGTTCTTACGCATATATATTCAGTTCTTACGCATATATATTCAATTATTACTCATATATATTCCGTTCTTAAGCATATATTTTCCGTTCTTACGCATATATATTCCGTTCTTACGCATATATATTCCGTTCTCACGCATATATATTCCGTTCTTACGCATATATATTCAGTTCTTAGGCATATATATTCAGTTCTTACGCATATATATTCAGTTATAACTCATATATATTCCGTTCTTAAGCATATTTATTCCGTTCTTACGCATATATATTCCGTTCTTACGCATATATATTCCGTTCTTACGCATATATATTCCGTTCTTACGCATATATATTCAGTTCTTACACATATATATTCAGTTCTTACACATATAAATTCAGTTCTTACAAATATATATTCCGTTCTTACGCATATATATTCAGTTCTTACGCATATATTCAGTTCTTATGCATATATATTCAGTTCTTACACATAAATTTTGAGTTCTTATGCATATATATTCAGTTCTTACACATATGTATTCCGTTCTTACGCATATATATTCAGTTCTGACACATATATATTCAGTTCTTACACATATATATTCAGGTCTTACACATATATATTCAGTTCTAACACATATATATTCGATTTTTTACGCATATATATTCCGTTCTTACGCATATTTTCAGTTCTTACGCATATATTTTCAGTTTTTACGCATATATATTCAGTTCTTACGCATATATATTTAGTTCTGACGCATATATATTCCGTTCTTACGCATATATATTCCGTTCTTACGCATATATATTCTGTTCTTACGCATATATATTCCGTTCTTACGCATATATATTCAGTTCTTAGGCATATATATTCAGTTCTTACGCATATATATTCAGTTATTACTCATATATATTCCGTTCTTAAGCATATATATTCTGTTCTTACGCATATATATTCCGTTCTTACACATATATATTTAGTTCTTACACATATATATTCAGTTCTTACACATATATATTCAGTTCTTACCCATATATATTCAGTTCTTCCGCATATATATTCCGTTCTTACGCATATATTTTCAGTTCTTACACATATATATTCCGTTCTTACGCATATATATTCAGATCTTACGCATATATATTCAGTTCTTTCGCATATATATTCAGTTCTTACGCATATATATTCCGTTCTTACGCATATATATTCAGTTCTTACGCATATATATTCCGTTCTTAAGCATATATATTCAGTTCTTACGCATATATATTCAGTTCTTTCCCATATATATTCAGTTCTTACGCATATATATTCCGTTCTTACGCATATATATTCAGTTCTTACTCATATATATTCAGTTCTTACACATATATATTCCGTTCTTACGCATATATATTCCATTCTTACGCATATATATTCCATTCTTACGCATATATATTCCGTTCTTACGCATATATATTCAGTTCTTACGCATATATATTCCGTTCTTACGCATATATATTCAGTTCTTACATATATATATTCAGTTCTTACACATATATTGAGTTCTTACACATATATATTCAGTTCTTACACATATATATTCCTTTCTTACACATATATATTCAGTTCTTACACATATATATTCAGTTCTTACTCATATGTATTCCATTCTTACGCATATATATTCCGTTCTTACACATATATATTCAGTTCTTAAACATATACATTCAGTTCTTACACATATATATTCAGTTCTTACGCATATATATTCCGATCTTACGCATATATATTCAGTTCTTAAACATATACATTCAGTTCTTACACATATATATTCAGTTTTTACACATATATATTCAGTTCTTACACATATATATTCCGTTCTTACGCATATATATTCAGTTCTTACACATATATATTCAGTTCTTACACATATATTCAGTTCTTACACATATATATTCAGTTCTTACACATATATATTCCGTTCTTACACATATATATTCAGTTCTTACACATATATATTCAGTTCTTACACATATATATTCAGTTCTTACGCATATATATTCCGTTCTTACGCATATATATTCAGTTCTTACACATATATATTCAGTTCTTACGCATATATATTCCGTTCTTACGCATATATATTCAGATCTTACGCATATATATTCAGTTCTTTCGCATATATATTCAGTTCTTACGCATATATATTCCGTTCTTACGCATATATATTCAGTTCTTACGCATATATATTCCGTTCTTACGCATATATATTCAGTTCTTACGCATACATATTCAGTTCTTTCGCATATATATTCAGTTCATACGCATATATATTCCGTTTTTACGCATATATATTCCGTTCTTACGCATATATATTCCGTTCTTAGACATATATATTCAGTTCTTACACATATATATTCAGTTCTTACGCATATATATTCAGTTCTTACGCATATATTTTCAGTTCTTACGCATATACATTCAGATCTTACACATATATATTCAGTTCTTACACACATATATTCAGTTCTTACACATATATATTCAGTTCTTACACACATATAATCCGTTCTTACGCATATATTCCGTTCTTACGCATATATATTCAGTTCTTACGCATATATATTCAGTTCTTACGCATATATTCAATTCTAACGCATTTATTTTCAGTTTTTACGCATATATATTCAGTTGTTACACATATATATTCAGTTCTTACTCATATATATTCCGTTCTTACGCATATATATTCCGTTCTTACGCATATATATTCAGTTCTTACACATATATATTCAGTTCTTACACATATAAATTCAGTTCTTACAAATATATATTCCGTTCTTACGCATATATATTCAGTTCTTACGCATATATTCAGTTCTTATGCATATATATTCAGTTCTTACACATAAATTTTGAGTTCTTATGCATATATATTCAGTTCTTACACATATGTATTCCGTTCTTACGCATATATATTCAGTTCTGACACATATATATTCAGTTCTTACACATATATATTCAGGTCTTACACATATATATTCAGTTCTAACACATATATATTCGATTTTTTACGCATATATATTCCGTTCTTACGCATATTTTCAGTTCTTACGCATATATTTTCAGTTTTTACGCATATATATTCAGTTCTTACGCATATATATTTAGTTCTGACGCATATATATTCCGTTCTTACGCATATATATTCCGTTCTTACGCATATATATTCTGTTCTTACGCATATATATTCCGTTCTTACGCATATATATTCAGTTCTTAGGCATATATATTCAGTTCTTACGCATATATATTCAGTTATTACTCATATATATTCCGTTCTTAAGCATATATATTCTGTTCTTACGCATATATATTCCGTTCTTACACATATATATTTAGTTCTTACACATATATATTCAGTTCTTACACATATATATTCAGTTCTTACCCATATATATTCAGTTCTTACGCATATATATTCCGTTCTTACGCATATATTTTCAGTTCTTACACATATATATTCCGTTCTTACGCATATATATTCAGATCTTACGCATATATATTCAGTTCTTTCGCATATATATTCAGTTCTTACGCATATATATTCCGTTCTTACGCATATATATTCAGTTCTTACGCATATATATTCCGTTCTTAAGCATATATATTCAGTTCTTACGCATATATATTCAGTTCTTTCCCATATATATTCAGTTCTTACGCATATATATTCCGTTCTTACGCATATATATTCAGTTCTTACTCATATATATTCAGTTCTTACACATATATATTCCGTTCTTACGCATATATATTCCATTCTTACGCATATATATTCCATTCTTACGCATATATATTCCGTTCTTACGCATATATATTCAGTTCTTACGCATATATATTCCGTTCTTACGCATATATATTCAGTTCTTACATATATATATTCAGTTCTTACACATATATTGAGTTCTTACACATATATATTCAGTTCTTACACATATATATTCCTTTCTTACACATATATATTCAGTTCTTACACATATATATTCAGTTCTTACTCATATGTATTCCATTCTTACGCATATATATTCCGTTCTTACACATATATATTCAGTTCTTAAACATATACATTCAGTTCTTACACATATATATTCAGTTCTTACACATATATATTCAGTTCTTACACATATATATTCCGTTCTTACGCATATATATTCAGTTCTTACACATATATATTCAGTTCTTACACATATATTCAGTTCTTACACATATATATTCAGTTCTTACACATATATATTCCGTTCTTACACATATATATTCAGTTCTTACACATATATATTCAGTTCTTACACATATATATTCAGTTCTTACGCATATATATTCCGTTCTTACGCATATATATTCAGTTCTTACACATATATATTCAGTTCTTACGCATATATATTCCGTTCTTACGCATATATATTCAGATCTTACGCATATATATTCAGTTCTTTCGCATATATATTCAGTTCTTACGCATATATATTCCGTTCTTACGCATATATATTCAGTTCTTACGCATATATATTCCGTTCTTACGCATATATATTCAGTTCTTACGCATACATATTCAGTTCTTTCGCATATATATTCAGTTCATACGCATATATATTCCGTTCTTACGCATATATATTCCGTTCTTACGCATATATATTCCGTTCTTAGACATATATATTCAGTTCTTACACATATATATTCAGTTCTTACGCATATATATTCAGTTCTTACGCATATATTTTCAGTTCTTACGCATATACATTCAGATCTTACACATATATATTCAGTTCTTACACACATATATTCAGTTCTTACACATATATATTCAGTTCTTACACACATATAATCCGTTCTTACGCATATATTCCGTTCTTACGCATATATATTCAGTTCTTACGCATATATATTCAGTTCTTACGCATATATTCAATTCTAACGCATTTATTTTCAGTTTTTACGCATATATATTCAGTTGTTACACATATATATTCAGTTCTTACTCATATATATTCCGTTCTTACGCATATATATTCCGTTCTTACACATATATATTCAGTTCTTACACATATATATTCAGTTCTTACACATATATATTCAGTTTTTACACATATTTATTCCATTCTTACGCATATATATTCCGTTCTTACACATATATATTCAGTTCTTACGCATATATATTCCGTTCTTACACATATATATTCAGTTTTTACACATATTTATTCCATTCTTACGCATATATATTCCGTTCTTACACATATATATTCAGTTCTTACACATATATATTCCGTTCTTACGCATATATATTCCGTTCTTACGCATATATATTCAGTTCTTACGCATATATATTCAGTTCTGACACATATATATTCAGTTCTTACACATATATATTCAGTTCTTACACATATAGTATCAGTTCTTACACACATATAATCAGTTCTTACGCATATATTCCGTTCTTACGCATATATATTCAGTTTTTACGCATATATATTCAGTTGTTACACATATATATTCAGTTCTTACTCATATATATTCCGTTCTTACGCATATATATTCCGTTCTTACACATATATATTCAGTTCTTACACATATATATTCATTTCTTACGCATATATATTCAGTTCTTACGCATATATATTCAGTTCTGACACATATATATTCAGTTCTTACACATATGAGCCGAAACACGCGAAAACGACCCTTCAGACAAAAATTTCACACTTAATGTTTTTTGATGTTTATGAAACACGGTGATTTTCTCTTTCAAAATCTCTTCATTTTATGTTGATATCTTAATTAAAAATGATTTTATATCAATTTGAAAATTAAAGATCGTATTCACCATTAATTTTGACGCTGACGTCGTCGTCTTGGACAACGTCGTTCATTAAATAACAACAAAAAACATCAATAATTACCATTTTCTATAGCATCAACTATTTATATTAAGAAACATATTCCCTATGATACGTAATTACGTAAAATACAGAAGTGTCGAGAAATTTGATTAGTAATTAACTGATTACCGGCCGAAATCATAAATTGTTACGTTATGACGTTGTCGTCCAAACGTCCGAAGGGACGTTTTCGCGTTTTGCGGCTCATATATATTCAGTTCTTACACATATATATTCAGTTCTTACTCATATATATTCTATTCTTACGCATATATGTTCCGTTCTTACACATATATATTCAGTTCTTACACATATATATTTAGTTCTTACACATATATATTCAGTTCTTACACATATACTTTCAGTTCTTACCCATATGTATTCCGTTCTTACGCATATATATTCCGTTCTTACGCATATATATTCCGTTTTTACGCATATATTCAGTTCTTACGCATATATTCAGTTCTTACGCATATGAACTCCGTTCTTACACATATATATTCAGTTCTTACACATATATATTCAGTTCTTACACATATATTCAGTTCTTACACATATATATTCAGTTCTTACACATATAAATTCAGTTCTTACAAATATATTTTCCGTTCTTACGCATATATATTCAGTTCTTACGCATATATTCAGTTCTTACGCATATATATTCAGTTCTTACACATAAATATTGAGTTCTTATGCATATATATTCAGTTTTTTTTTTTACACATATATATTCCGTTCTTACGCATATATATTCAGTTATTACTCATATATTTTCCGTTCTTAAGCATATATATTCCGTTCTTACGCATATATATTCCGTTCTTACGCATATATATTCCGTTTTTACGCATATATTCAGTTCTTACGCATATATTCAGTTCTTACGCATATGAACTCCGTTCTTACACATATATATTCAGTTCTTACACATATATATTCAGTTCTTACACATATATATTCAGTTCTTACACATATAAATTCAGTTCTTACAAATATATATTCCGTTCTTACGTATTCAGTTATTACTCATATATTTTCCGTTCTTAAGCATATATATTCCGTTCTTACGCATATATATTCCGTTTTTACGCATATATATTCCGTTCTTACGCATATATATTCCGTTCTTAGGCATATATATTCCGTTCTTACGCATAAATATTTCGATCTGACGCATATATATTTAGTTCTTACACATATATATTCAGTTCTTACACATATATATTCCGTTCTTATGCATATATATTCAGTTCTTAGGCATATATATTCCGTTCTTACGCATATATATTCAGTTCTTAAACATATATATTCAGTTCTTACACATATATATTCAATTCTTACACATATATATTCAGTTGTTACACATATATATTCAGTTCTTACACATATATACTCAGTTTTTACACATATATATTCAGTTCTGACAAATATATATTCCATTCTTACGCATATATATTCAGTTCTTACGCATATATTCAGTTATTACGCATATATATTCAGTTCTTACGCATATATATTCAGTCCTTACACATATATATTCAGTTCTTACGCATATATATTCCGTTCTTACGCATAAATATTCCGATCTGACGCATATATATTCAATTCTTACACATATATATTCAGTTCTTACACATATATATTCAGTTCTTACACATATATATTCCGTTCTTACGCATATATATTCAGTTCTTACACATATATATTCAGTTCTTACACATATATTCAGTTCTTACACATATATATTCAGTTCTTACAGATATATATTCAGTTCTTACACATATATATTCCGTTCTTACACATATATATTCAGTTCTTACACATATATATTCAGTTCTTACACATATATATTCAGTTCTTACGCATATATATTCCGTCCTTACGCATATATATTCCGTTCTTAGGCATATATATTCAGTTCTTACATATATATATTCTGTTCTTACACATATATTTAGTTCTTACACATATATATTCAGATCTTACACATATATATTCCGTTCTTACACATATATATTCAGTTCTTACACATATATATTCAGTTCTTACTCATATATATTCCATTCTTACGCATATATATTCCGTTCTTACACATATATATTCAGTTCTTACACATATATATTCAGTTCTTACAGATATATATTCAGTTTTTACACATATATATTCAGTTCTTACCCATATATATTCCGTTCTTACGCATATATATTCCGTTCTTACGCATTTTTATTCCGTTTTTACGCATATATTCAGTTCTTACGCATATATTCAGTTCTTACGCATATATACTCCGTTCTTACACATATATATTCAGTTCTTACACATATATATTCAGTTCTTACACATATATATTCAGTTCTTACACATATATATTCAGTTCTTACACATATATTCAGTTCTTACACATATATATTCAGTTCTTACACATATATATTCCGTTCTTACACATATATATTCAGTTCTTACACATATATATTCAGTTCTTACTCATATATATTCCGTTTTTACGCATATATATTCAGTTCTTACACATATATATTCAGTTCTTACGCATATATATTCCGTTCTTACGCATATATATTCAGATCTTACGCATATATATTCAGTTCTTTCGCATATATATTCAGTTTTTACCCATATATATTCCGTTCTTACGCATATATATTCAGTTTTTACGCATATATATTCAGCTGTTACACATATATATTCAGTTCTTACTCATATATATTCCGTTCTTACGCATATATATTCCGTTCTTACACATATATATTCCGTTCTTACACATATATATTCAGTTCTTACACATATATATTCCGTTCTTACGCATATATATTCCGTTCTTACGCATATATATTCAGTTATTACTCATATATATTCAGTTCTTACATATATATATTCCGTTCTTACACACATATAATCCGTTCTTACGCATATATTCCATTCTTACGCATATATATTCAGTTCTTTCGCATATATATTCAGTTCTGACGCATATATATTCCGTTCTTACGCATATATATTCCGTTCTTACGCATATATATGCAGTTATTACTCATATATATTCAGTTCTTACACATATATATTCCATTCTTACGCATATATATTCCGTTCTTACACATATATATTCAGTTCTTACACATATATATTCAGTTCTTACGCATATATATTCCGCTCTTACGCATATATATTCAGTTCTTACGCATATATATTCAGTTCTTACACATATATATTCAGTTCTTACACATATATATTCAGTTCTTACACATATATATTCCGTTCTTACACATATATATTCAGTTTTTACACATATATATTCAGTTCTTACACATATATATTCAGTTCTTACGCATATATATTCCGTTCTTATGCATATATATTCAGTTCTTACACATATATATTCAGTTCTTACGCATATATATTCCGTTCTTACGCATATATATTTAGATCTTACGCATATATATTCAGTTGTTACACATATATATTCAGTTCATACTCATATATATTCCGTTCTTACGCATATATATTCCGTTCTTACACATATATATCTCGTTCTTACACATATATATTCAGTTCTTACCCATATGTATTCCGTTCTTACGCATATATATTCCGTTCTTACGCATATATATTCAGTTATTACGCATATATATTCAGTTCTGACACATATATATTCAGTTCTTACACATATATCTTCAGTTCTTACACATATATTCAGTTCTTACTCATTTATATTCCATTCTTACGCATATATATTCCGTTCTTACACATATATATTCAGTTCTTACACATATATATTTAGTTCTTACACATATATTTTCAGTTCTTACACATATATATTCAGTTCTTACCCATAAATATTCCGTTCTTACGCATATATATTCCGTTCTTACGCATATATATTCCGTTCTTACACATATATATTCAGTTCTTACACATATATATTCCGTTCTTACGCATATATATTCCGTTCTTACGCATATATATTCAGTTCTTACGCATATATATTCAGTTTCTTACTCATATATATTCCGTTATTACGCATATATATTCCGTTCTAACACATATATATTCAGTTATTACACATATATATTCAGTTCTTACACATATATATTCCATTCTTACGCATATATATTCCGTTCTTACACATATATATTCAGTTCTTACACATATATATTCATTTCTTACTCATATATATTCTATTCTTACGCATATATGTTCCGTTCTTACACATATATATTCAGTTCTTACACATATATATTTAGTTCTTACACATATATATTCAGTTCTTACACATATACTTTCAGTTCTTACCCATATGTATTCCGTTCTTACGCATATATATTCCGTTCTTACGCATATATATTCCGTTTTTACGCATATATTCAGTTCTTACGCATATATTCAGTTCTTACGCATATGAACTCCGTTCTTACACATATATATTCAGTTCTTACACATATATATTCAGTTCTTACACATATATTCAGTTCTTACACATATATATTCAGTTCTTACACATATAAATTCAGTTCTTACAAATATATTTTCCGTTCTTACGCATATATATTCAGTTCTTACGCATATATTCAGTTCTTACGCATATATATTCAGTTCTTACACATAAATATTGAGTTCTTATGCATATATATTCAGTTTTTACACATATATATTCCGTTCTTACGCATATATATTCAGTTATTACTCATATATTTTCCGTTCTTAAGCATATATATTCCGTTCTTACGCATATATATTCCGTTCTTACGCATATATATTCCGTTTTTACGCATATATTCAGTTCTTACGCATATATTCAGTTCTTACGCATATGAACTCCGTTCTTACACATATATATTCAGTTCTTACACATATATATTCAGTTCTTACACATATATATTCAGTTCTTACACATATAAATTCAGTTCTTACAAATATATATTCCGTTCTTACGCATATATATTCAGTTATTACTCATATATTTTCCGTTCTTAAGCATATATATTCCGTTCTTACGCATATATATTCCGTTTTTACGCATATATATTCCGTTCTTACGCATATATATTCCGTTCTTACGCATATATATTCCGTTCTTACGCATAAATATTTCGATCTGACGCATATATATTTAGTTCTTACACATATATATTCAGTTCTTACACATATATATTCCGTTCTTATGCATATATATTCAGTTCTTAGGCATATATATTCCGTTCTTACGCATATATATTCAGTTCTTAAACATATATATTCAGTTCTTACACATATATATTCAATTCTTACACATATATATTCAGTTGTTACACATATATATTCAGTTCTTACACATATATACTCAGTTTTTACACATATATATTCAGTTCTGACAAATATATATTCCATTCTTACGCATATATATTCAGTTCTTACGCATATATTCAGTTATTACGCATATATATTCAGTTCTTACGCATATATATTCAGTCCTTACACATATATATTCAGTTCTTACGCATATATATTCCGTTCTTACGCATAAATATTCCGATCTGACGCATATATATTCAATTCTTACACATATATATTCAGTTCTTACACATATATATTCAGTTCTTACACATATATATTCCGTTCTTACGCATATATATTCCGTTCTTACACATATATATTCAGTTCTTACACATATATTCAGTTCTTACACATATATATTAAGTTCTTACAGATATATATTCAGTTCTTACACATATATATTCCGTTCTTACACATATATATTCAGTTCTTACACATATATATTCAGTTCTTACACATATATATTCAGTTCTTACGCATATATATTCCGTCCTTACGCATATATATTCCGTTCTTAGGCATATATATTCAGTTCTTACATATATATATTCTGTTCTTACACATATATTTAGTTCTTACACATATATATTCAGATCTTACACATATATATTCCGTTCTTACACATATATATTCAGTTCTTACACATATATATTCAGTTCTTACTCATATATATTCCATTCTTACGCATATATATTCCGTTCTTACACATATATATTCAGTTCTTACACATATATATTCAGTTCTTACAGATATATATTCAGTTTTTACACATATATATTCAGTTCTTACCCATATATATTCCGTTCTTACGCATATATATTCCGTTCTTACGCATTTTTATTCCGTTTTTACGCATATATTCAGTTCTTACGCATATATTCAGTTCTTACGCATATATACTCCGTTCTTACACATATATATTCAGTTCTTACACATATATATTCAGTTCTTACACATATATATTCAGTTCTTACACATATATATTCAGTTCTTACACATATATTCAGTTCTTACACATATATATTCAGTTCTTACACATATATATTCCGTTCTTACACATATATATTCAGTTCTTACACATATATATTCAGTTCTTACTCATATATATTCCGTTTTTACGCATATATATTCAGTTCTTACACATATATATTCAGTTCTTACGCATATATATTCCGTTCTTACGCATATATATTCAGATCTTACGCATATATATTCAGTTCTTTCGCATATATATTCAGTTTTTACCCATATATATTCCGTTCTTACGCATATATATTCAGTTTTTACGCATATATATTCAGCTGTTACACATATATATTCAGTTCTTACTCATATATATTCCGTTCTTACGCATATATATTCCGTTCTTACACATATATATTCCGTTCTTACACATATATATTCAGTTCTTACACATATATATTCCGTTCTTACGCATATATATTCCGTTCTTACGCATATATATTCAGTTATTACTCATATATATTCAGTTCTTACATATATATATTCCGTTCTTACACACATATAATCCGTTCTTACGCATATATTCCATTCTTACGCATATATATTCAGTTCTTTCGCATATATATTCAGTTCTGACGCATATATATTCCGTTCTTACGCATATATATTCCGTTCTTACGCATATATATGCAGTTATTACTCATATATATTCAGTTCTTACACATATATATTCCATTCTTACGCATATATATTCCGTTCTTACACATATATATTCAGTTCTTACACATATATATTCAGTTCTTACGCATATATATTCCGCTCTTACGCATATATATTCAGTTCTTACGCATATATATTCAGTTCTTACACATATATATTCAGTTCTTACACATATATTCAGTTCTTACACATATATATTCAGTTCTTACACATATATATTCCGTTCTTACACATATATATTCAGTTTTTACACATATATATTCAGTTCTTACACATATATATTCAGTTCTTACGCATATATATTCCGTTCTTATGCATATATATTCAGTTCTTACACATATATATTCAGTTCTTACGCATATATATTCCGTTCTTACGCATATATATTTAGATCTTACGCATATATATTCAGTTGTTACACATATATATTCAGTTCATACTCATATATATTCCGTTCTTACGCATATATATTCCGTTCTTACACATATATATCTCGTTCTTACACATATATATTCAGTTCTTACCCATATGTATTCCGTTCTTACGCATATATATTCCGTTCTTACGCATATATATTCAGTTATTACGCATATATATTCAGTTCTGACACATATATATTCAGTTCTTACACATATATCTTCAGTTCTTACACATATATTCAGTTCTTACTCATTTATATTCCATTCTTACGCATATATATTCCGTTCTTACACATATATATTCAGTTCTTACACATATATATTTAGTTCTTACACATATATTTTCAGTTCTTACACATATATATTCAGTTCTTACCCATAAATATTCCGTTCTTACGCATATATATTCCGTTCTTACGCATATATATTCCGTTCTTACACATATATATTCA
>JAWPHD010025915.1:0-14855 GCA_037043455.1 Cyrtodaria siliqua | reverse complement strand
ATGCGTATATATAAGAACTGAATATATGCGTAAGAACGGAATATATATGCGTAAGAACGGAAATAATATATGTGTAAGAACTAAATATATATGTGTAAGAACTGAATATATATGTGTAAGAACTGAATTATATATGTGTAAGAACTGAATATATATGTGTAAGAACTGAATATATATGCATAAGAACTGAATACTATATGCTTAAGGACGGAATATATATGTGTAAGAACTGAATATATATGCATAAGAACTTGAATATATATGTGTAAGATATAATGAGTAAGAACTGAATATAATATGTGTAAGAACTGAATATATATGTGTAAGAACGGAATATATATGTGTAAGAACTGAATATATATATGTTCTAAGAACTGAATATATAATGTGTAAGAGCTGAAAATATATGTGTAAGAACTGAATATATATGTGTAAAGAACTGAATATACCATGAGTAAAGAAACGGAATATATATGCGTAAGAACGGAATATGTATGTAGTAAGAAACTGAATTATATGGTAAGAACTAAATATATAGGGTAAGAACTGAATATATATGTGTAAGAACTAGAATATATATGTGTAAGAACTGAATATATTGTGTAAGAACTGAATATAATATGTGTAAGACAGAATATATATGTGTAAAAACTGAATATATATTCATAAGAACGGAGAATATATGCGTAAGAATTGAATATATGCGTAAGAACGGAATATATATGCGTAAGAACGGAATATATATGTGTAAGAACTGAATATATCATGCGTAAGAACGGAATATATATGTGTAAGATATATGCCGTAAGAACTGAATATATATGTGTAAGAACTGAATATATATGTGTCAAGAACTGAATATATATGAGTAAGAACTGAATATATATGTGTAAGAACTGAATATACATGCGTAAGAACTGAATATATGCGTAAGAACGGAATTACTAATGCCGTAAGAACGGTAATATAATGCGTTAAGAACTGAATTATATGCGTAAGAAACGGAATATATATGCGTAAGAACGGAATATATATGTGTAAGAACTGAATATATATGTGGTAAGAACTGAATATATATGCGTAAGAACTGAATTATATATGCGTAAGAAACATAATATATATGCGTAAGAAACGGAATATATACGTAAGAAACTGAATATTTATGCCGTAAGAACTGAATATATATGCGTATATATAAGAACTGGAATATATGCGTAAGAACGGAATATATATGCGTAAAGAAACCGGAATATGTATATGTAAGAACTGAATATATATGTGTAAGAACTAAATATATATGTGTAAGAACTGAATATATATGTGTAAGAACTGAATATATATGTGTAAGAACTGAATATATATGTGTAAGAACTGAATATATATGCATAAGAAATGAATATATGATGCGTAAGGACGGAATATATATGTGTAAGAACTGATATATATATAGCATAAGAACTGAATATATATGTGTAAGATGTCATGAGCTAACGCAACTGAATATATATGTGTAAGAACTGAATATATATGTGTAAGAACTGAATATATTGTGTAAGAACTGAATATATATAATCTAAGAACTGAATATCATATGTGCAAGAACTGAATATATATGTGTAAGAACTGAATATATATGTTAAGAACTGAATATACATGCGTAAGAACGGAATATATATGCGTAAGAAACGGAATATCGTATGTGTAAGATCTGAATATATATCTGTAAGAACTAAATATACATGCGTAAGAAACTGAATATATGCGTAAGAACGGAATATATATGCGTAAGAACGGAATATATATGCGTAAGAAACTGAAAATATATGCGTAAAAACGGAATATATATGCGTAAGAACGGAATATATATGTGTAAGAACTGAATATTTATGTGTAAGAACTGAATATATATGTGTAAGAACTGAATATATATGCGATAGAACTGAACATATATGCTAGGAACTGAATATATATGCGTAAGAACAGGAATATATATGCGTAAGAACGGATTATATACGTAAGAACTGAATATTTATGCGTAAGAACTGGATATATATGCGTATATATAAGAACTGAATATATGCGTAAGAACGGAATATATATGCGTAAGAACGGAATATATATGTGTAAGAACTAAATATATATGTGTAAGAACTGAATATATATGTGTAAGAACTGAATATATATGTGTAGAACTGAAATATATATGTTTAAGAACTGAATATATATGCATAAGAACTGAATATATATGTGTAAGAATATATGAGTAAGAACTGAATAAGTATGTGTAAGAACTGAATATATATGTGTAAGAACGGAATATATATGTGTAAGAAACTGAATATATATATGTCTAAGAACTGAATATATATGTGTAAGAACTGAATATATAGTGTAAGAACTGAATATATATGTGTAAGAACTGAATATACATGAGTAAGAACGGAATATATATGCGTAAGAACGGAATATGTATGTGTAAGAACTGAATATATATGTGTAAGAAACTAAAATATATATGTGTAAGAACTGAATATATATGTGTAAGAACTGAATATATATGTGTAAGAACTGAATCTATGTGTAAGAACTGAATATATATGTGTAAGAACTGAATATATATGTGTAAAAACTGAATATATATTCATAAGAACGGAGAATATATGCGTAAGGAATTGAATATATGCGTAAGAACGGAATATATATGCGTAAGAACGGAATATATATGTGTAAGAACTGAATATATATGCGTAAGAACGGAATATATATGTGTAAGATATATGCGTAAGAACTGAATATATAAGTGTAAGAACTGAATATATATGTGTAAGAACTGAATATATATGTGTAAGAACTGAATATATATGTGTATGAACTGAATATATATGTGTAAGAACTGAATATATATGAGTAAGATCTGAATATATATGTGTAAGAACTGAATATACATGCGTAAGAACTGACTATATGCGTTAGAACGGAATATATATACGTAAGAACGGAATATATATGCGTAAGAACTTGAATATATGCGTAATGAAAGGAATATTTATGCGTAAGAACGGAATATATATGTGTAAGAACTGAATATATATGTGTAGGAACTGAATATATATGTGTAAGAACTGAATATATATGCGATAGAACTGAACATATATGCGTAGGAACTGAACATAAATGCGTAAGAACTGAATATATATACGAAAGAACTGAATATATATGCGTAAGAACTGAATTATATATGCGTAAGATTCTGAGTATATATGCGTAAGAACTGAATATATAGTGTAAGAACTGAATATATATGAGTAAGAACTGAATATATATGCGTAAGAACTCATATATATGCATATGAACTGAATATATATGTGTATGAACTGAATATATATGTGTAAGAACTGAATAAAACTAGGTAAAAACTGAACATATAATGCATAAGAAGTGAATATATATGCGTAAGAACTGAATATATATGCGTAAGAACTGTATATATGCGTAAGAACTGAATATATATGCGTCAGATCTGAATATATATGCGTAAGAACTGAATATATATGCCTTAGAACTGAATATATATGCGTAAGAACTGAATATATATGCGTTAGAACTGAATATATATATGTGTAAGAACTGAAGTATATATGCGTAAGAACGGAATATAATAGCGTAAGAACTGAATATATATGTGTAAGACTGAATATATTGCGTAAGAACTGAATATATATTGCGTAAGAACTGAATATATATGTGTAAGAACTGAATATATATGTGTTAAGAATTGAATATACATGCGTAAGAACTGAACATATATGCGTAAGAACAGAATATATAAGCGTAAGATCTGAATATATATGCGTACAGAACTGAATATATATGCCTAAAAAACTGAATATAGACGCGTAAGAACTGAATATATATGCGTAAGAACTGACTATATATTGCGTAAGAACTGAATATATATGCGTAAGAACTGAATATATATTCGTAAGAACTGAATATATATGTGGTAAGAACTGAAAATATATGTGTAAGAAACTGAATATATATATGTTAAGAATGAATAATCTGCGTAAGAACTGAATATATATGCGTAAGAACTGAATATATATGCGTAAGAACTGTATATATGCGTAAGAACTGAATATATATGCGTAAGAAGGAATATATATGAGTAAGAAACTGAATATATGCATAAGAAACTGAATATATATGCGTAAGAACTGAATATATATGTGTAAGATATATGCGTAGAAACTGAATATATATGCGTAAGAACTGAATATATATGTGTAAGATATATGCGTAAGATCTGAGTATATATGCGTAAGAACTGAATATATATGTGTAAGAACTGAATAAATATGAGTAAGAACTGAATATATATGCGTAAGAACTTCAATATATAAGCATATAGAACTGAATATTATAGTGTATGAACTGAATATATATGTGTAAGAACTGAATAAACATAGGTAAAAACTGAACATATATGCATAAGAAGTGAATATATATGCGTAAGAACTGAATATATATGCGTAGGAAACTGTATATATGCGTAAGAACTGAATATATATGCGTCAGATCTGAATATATATGCGTTAAGAACTGAAATATATATGCCTTAGAACTGAATATATATGCGTAAGAACTGAATATATATGCGTTAGAACTGATATAATATATATGCGTAAGAACGGAATATATATGCGTAAGAACTGAATATATATGTGTAAGAACTGAATATATTGCGTAAGAACTGAATATATATGCGTAAGAACTGAATATATATGTGTAAGAACTGAATATATATGTGTAAGAATTGAATATACATGCGTAAGAACTGAACATATATGCGTAAGAACTGAATATATAAGCGTAAGAACTGAATATATATGCGTAAGAACTGAATATATATGCCTAAAAACTGAATATAGATGCGTAAGAACTGAATATATATGCGTAAGAACTGACTATATATGCGTAAGAACTGAATATATATGCGTAAGAACTGAATATATATGCGTAAGAACTGAATATATATGTGTAAGAACTGAAAATATATGTGTAAGAACTGAATATATATATGTAAGAAATGAATATATATGCGTAAGAACTGAATATATATGCGTAAGAACTGAATATATATGCGTAAGAACTGTATATATGCGTAAGAACTGAATATATATGCGTAAGAAAGGAATATATATGAGTAAGAACTGAATATATGCATAAGAACTGAATATATATGCGTAAGAACTGAATATATATGTGTAAGATATATGCGTAAGAACTGAATATATATGTGTAAGAACTGAATATATATGTGTAAGAACTGAATATATATGCGATAGAACTGAACATATATGCGTAGGAACTGATTATATATGCGTAAGAACTGAATATATATGCGAAATAACTGAATATATATGCGTATGAACTGAATATATATGCGTAAGATCTGAGTATATATGCGTAAGAACTGAATATATATGTGTAAGAACTGAATATATATGAGTAAGAACTGAATATATATGCGTAAGAACTCAATATATATGCATATGAATTGAATATATATGTGTATGAACTGAATATATATGTGTAAGAACTGAATAAACATAGGTAAGAACTGAACATATATGCGTAAGAAGTGAATATATATGCGTAAGAACTGAATATATATGAGTAAGAACTGTATATATGCGTAAGAACTGAATATATATGCGTAAGATCTGAATATATATGCGTAAGAACTGAATATATATGCCTTAGAACTGAATATATATGCGTAAGAACTGAATATATATGCTTTAGAACTGAATATATATGTGTAAGAACTGAATATATATGCGTAAGAACGGAATATATATGCGTAAGAACTGAATATATATGTGTAAGAACGGAATATATTGCGTAAGAACTGAATATATATGCGTAAGAACTGAATATATATGTGTAAGAACTGAATATATATGTGTAAGAACTGAATATACATGCGTAAGAACTGAACATATATGCGTAAGAACTGAATATATAAGCGTAAGAACTGAATATATATGCTTAAGAACTGAATATATATGCCTAAAAACTGAATATAGATGCGTAAGAACTGAATATATATGCGTAAGAACTGAATATAGATGCGTAAGAACTGAATATATATGCGTAAGAACTGAATATATATGCGTAAGTACTGAATATGTATGCGTAAGAACTGAATATATATGTGTAAGAACTGAAAATATATGTGTAAGAACTGAATATATATATGTAAGAAATGAATATATATGCGTAAGAACTGAATATATATGCGTAAGAACTGAATATATATGCGTAAGAACTGTATATATGCGTAAGAACTGAATATATATGCGTAAGAAAAGAATATATATGAGTAAGAACTGAATATATGCATAAGAACTGAAGATATATGCGTAAGAACTGAATATATATGTGTAAGATATATGCTAAAGAACTGAATAATATGTGTAAGAACTGAATATATATGTGTAAGAACTAAATATATATGTGTAATAACTGAATATATATGTTTAAGAACTGAATATATATGTGTAAGAACTGAATATATATGTGTAAGAACTGAATATATATGCGTAAGAACGGAATATATATGCGTAAGAACTGAATATATATGTGTAAGAACTGAACATATATGCGTAAGAACTGAATATATATGCGTAAGAACTGAATATATATGCGTAAGAACTGAATATATATGCATAAGAACTGAATATATATGCGTAAGGACGGAATATATATGTGTAAGAACTGAATATATATGCATAAGAACTGAATATATATGTGTAAGATATATGAGTAAGAACTGAATATATATGTGTAAGAACATGATTATATATGCGTAAGAACGGAATATATATGCGTAAGAACTGAATATATATGTGTAAGAACTGAACATATATGCGTAAGAACTGAATATATATGCTTAAGAACTGAATATATATGCGTAAGAACTGAATATATATGCATAAGAACTGAATATATATGCGTAAGGACGGAATATATATGTGTAAGAACTGAATATATATGCCTAAGAACTGAATATATATGCGTAAGAACTGAATATATATGCGTAAGAACTGAATATATATGCGTAAGAACTGAATATATATGCGTAAGAACTGAATATTTATGCGTAAGAACTGAATATATATGCGTTAGAACTGAATATGTATGCGTAAGAACTGAATATATATTAGTAAGAACTGAAAATATATGTGTAAGAACTGAATATATATATGTAAGAAATGAATATATATGCGTAAGAAGTGAATATATATGGGTAAGAACTGAATATATATGCGTAAGAACTGAATATTTTGCGTAAGAACTGAATATATATGCTTTAGAACTGAATATGTATGCGTAAGAACTGAATATATATTAGTAAGAACTGAAAATATATGTGTAAGAACTGAATATATATATGTAAGAAATGAATATATATGCGTAAGAAATGAATATATATGGGTAAGAAGTGAATATATATGCGTAAGAACTGTATATATGCGTAAGAACTGAATATATATGCGTAAGAACGGAATATATATGCGTAAGAACTGAATATATATGTGTAATTACTGAATATATATGCGTAAGAACTGAATATATATGCGTAAGAACTGAATATATATGTGTAAGAACTGAATATATATGTGTAAGATCTGAATATACATGCGTAAGAACTGAACATATATGCGTAAGAACTGAATATATATTCGTAAGAACTGAATATATATGCCTAAGAACTGAATATATATGCGTAAGAACTGAATATATATGCGTAAGAACTGAAAATATATGCGTAAGAACTGAATATATATGCGTAAGAACTGAATATATATGCGTAGGAACTGAAAATATATGTGTAAGAACTGAATATATATATGTAAGAAATGAATATCTATGAGTAAGAAGTGAACATATATGTGTAAGAACTGAATATATATGCGTAAGAACGGAATATATATGCGTAAGAACGGAATATATATGTGTAAGAACTGAATATATATGCGTAAGAACTGAATATATATGTGTAAGATATATGCGTAAGAACTGAATATATATGTGTAACAACTGAATATATATGTGTAAGAACTGAATATATATGTGTAAGAACTGGATATATATGTGTAAGAACTGAATATATATGTGTAAGAACTGAATATATATGCGAAAGAACTGAATATATATGCGTAGGAACTGAATATATATGTGTAAGAACTGAATATATATGTGTAAGAACTGAAGATATGTGTAAGAACTGAATATATATGCGTAAGAACTGAATATATATGCGTAAGAACTGAATATATATGCGTAAGAACACAATATATATGCGTAAGAACTGAATATATATGCATAAGAACGATATATATACGTAAGAACTGAATATTTATGCGTAAGAACTGAATATATATGCCTATATATAAGAACTGAATATATGCGTAAGTACTAACAATGGAATATATATGCGTAAGAACGGAATATGTATGTGAAAGAACTGAATATATATGTGTAAGAACTCAATATGTATGTGTAAGAACTGAATATATATGTGTAAGAACTGAATATATATGTGTAAGAACTGAATATATATGTGTAAGAACTGAATATATACGTGTAAGAACTGAATATATATTCGTAAGAACGTAATATATATGCGTAAGAACTGAATTTATGCGTAAGTACGGAATATATATGCGTAAGGACGGAATATATATGTGTAAGAACTGAATATATATGCGTAAGAACTGAAATATATGTGTAAGAACTGAATATATATGTGTAAGAACTGAATATATATGTGTAAGAACTGAATATATATGTGTAAGAACTGAATATATATGCGTAAGAACGGAATATATATGCGTAAGAACTGAATATATATGTGTAATTACTGAATATATATGCGTAAGAACTGAATATATATGCGTAAGAACTGAATATATATGTGTAAGAACTGAATATATATGTGTAAGATCTGAATATACATGCGTAAGAACTGAACATATATGCGTAAGAACTGAATATATATTCGTAAGAACTGAATATATATGCCTAAGAACTGAATATATATGCGTAAGAACTGAATATATATGCGTAAGAACTGAAAATATATGCGTAAGAACTGAATATATATGCGTAAGAACTGAATATATATGCGTAGGAACTGAAAATATATGTGTAAGAACTGAATATATATATGTAAGAAATGAATATCTATGAGTAAGAAGTGAACATATATGTGTAAGAACTGAATATATATGCGTAAGAACGGAATATATATGCGTAAGAACGGAATATATATGTGTAAGAACTGAATATATATGCGTAAGAACTGAATATATATGTGTAAGATATATGCGTAAGAACTGAATATATATGTGTAACAACTGAATATATATGTGTAAGAACTGAATATATATGTGTAAGAACTGGATATATATGTGTAAGAACTGAATATATATGTGTAAGAACTGAATATATATGCGAAAGAACTGAATATATATGCGTAGGAACTGAATATATATGTGTAAGAACTGAATATATATGTGTAAGAACTGAAGATATGTGTAAGAACTGAATATATATGCGTAAGAACTGAATATATATGTGTAAGAACTGAATATATATGCGTAAGAACTGAATATATATGCGTAAGAACACAATATATATGCGTAAGAACTGAATATATATGCATAAGAACGATATATATACGTAAGAACTGAATATTTATGCGTAAGAACTGAATATATATGCCTATATATAAGAACTGAATATATGCGTAAGTACTAACAATGGAATATATATGCGTAAGAACGGAATATGTATGTGTAAGAACTGAATATATATGTGTAAGAACTCAATATGTATGTGTAAGAACTGAATATATATGTGTAAGAACTGAATATATATGTGTAAGAACTGAATATATATGTGTAAGAACTGAATATATATGTGTAAGAACTGAATATATATTCGTAAGAACGTAATATATATGCGTAAGAACTGAATTTATGCGTAAGTACGGAATATATATGCGTAAGGACGGAATATATATGTGTAAGAACTGAATATATATGCGTAAGAACTGAAATATATGTGTAAGAACTGAATATATATGTGTAAGAACTGAATATATATGTGTAAGAACTGAATATATATGTGTAAGAACTGAATATACATGCGTAAGAACTGAACATATATGCGTAAGAACTGAATATATATGCGTAAGAACTGAATATATTTGTGAAAGGATATATATGCGTAAGAACTGAATATATATGCGTAAGAACGGAATATATATGCGTAAGAACTGAATATATATGAGTAAGAACTGAATATATATTCGTAAGAACTGAAAATATATGCGGAAGAACTGAATATATGCGTAAGAACGGAATATATATGCGTAAGAACGGAATATATATGTGTAAGAACTGAATATATATGTGTAAGAACTGAATATATATGTGTAAGAACTGAATATATATGTGTAAGAACAGAATATATATGTGTAAGAACTGAATATATATGTGTAAGAACTGAATATATATGTGTAAGAACTGAATATATATTCGTAAGAACGGAATATATATGCGTAAGAACTGAATATATGCGTAAGTACGGAATATATATGCGTAAGGACGGAATATATATGTGTAAGAACTGAATATATATGCGTAAGAACTGAATATATATATGCGTAAGAACTGAACATATATGTGTAAGAACTGAATATATATGGGTAAGAACTGAATATATATGTGAAAGGACTGAATATATATGCGTAAGAACTGAATATATATGCGTAAGAACTTAATATATATGCGTAAGAACTGAATATATATGCGTAAGAACGGAATATATATACGAAAGAACTGAATATATATGCGTAAGAATTGAATATATATGCGTAAGAACTGAATATATATGCGTAAGAACTGAATATATATTCGTAAAGACGAAATATATATGAGTAAGAACTGAATATATAAGCGTAAGAACTGAATATATATGCGTAAGAACGGAATATATATGTGTAAGAACTGAATATATATGCGTAAGAACTGAATATATATGTGTAAGATATATGCGTAAGAACTGAATATATATGTGTAACAACTGAATATATATGTGTAAGAACTGAATATATATGGGTAAGAACTGAATATATATGTGTAAGAACTGAATATATATGTGTAAGAACTGAATATATATGCGAAAGAACTGAATATATATGCGTAGGAACTGAATATATATGTGTAAGAACTGAATATATATGTGTAAGAACTGAAGATATGTGTAAGAACTGAATATATATGCGTAAGAACTGAATATATAAGGGTAAGAAATGAATATATATGCGTAAGAACGGAATATATATGTGTAAGAACTGAATATATATGTGTAAGAACTGAATATATATATGTAAGAAATGAATATATATGTGTAAGAACTGAATATACATGCGATAGAACTGAACATATATGCGTAGGAACTGAATATATAGCCGTAAGAACTGAATATATATGCGAAAGAACTGAATATATATACTTAAGAACTGAATATATATGCGTAAGAACTGAATATATATGCCTTAGAACTGAATATATATGCGTAAGAACTGAATATATATGCGTAAAAACTGAATATATATGTGTAACAACTGAATATATATGCGTAAGAACGGAATATATATGCGTAAGAACTGAATATATATGTGTAAGAACTGAATATATATGCGTAAGAACTGAATATATATGCATAAGAACTGAATATATATGTGTAAGAACTGAATATATATGTGTAAGAACTGAATATACATGCGTAAGAACTGAACATATATGCGTAAGAACTGAATATGTATGCGTAAAAACTGAATATATATGCGTAAAAACTGAATATATATGCGTAAGAACTGAATATATATGCCTAAGAACAGAATATATATGCGTAAGAACTGAATATATATGCGTAAGAACTGAATATATAAGGGTAAGTAATAAATATATATGCGTAGGAACTGAATATATATGCGTAAGAACTGAATATGTATGCGTAAGAACTGAATATATATGTGTAAGAACTGAATATATATATGTAAGAAATGAATATATATGTGTAAGAACTGAATATATATGTGTAAGATCGGAATATATATGCGAAAGAAATGAATATATATGCGTAAGAAATGAATATATATGCGTAAGAACTGAATATATATGCGTAAGTACTGAATATATATGCGTAAGAACTGAATATATATATGCGTAAGAACGGAATATATATGCGTAAGAACGGAATATATATGTGTAAGAACTGAATATATATGAGTAAGAACTGAATATATGTGTAAGATATATGCGTAAGAACTGAATATATATGTGTAAGAACTGAATATATATGTGTAAGAACTGAATATATATGTGTAAGAACTGAATATATATGTGTAAGAACTGAATATATATGCAAAAGAACTGAATATATATGCGTAGGAACTAAATATATATGCTTAAGAACTAAATATATATGTGTAAGAACGGAATATATATGTGTAAGAACTGAATATATATGTGTAAGAACTGAATATATATATTTAAGAACTGAATATATATGCAAAAAAACTGAATATATATGCGGAAGAACTGAATATATATGCGTAAGAACTGAATATATATGCGTAAGAACGGAATATATATGCGTAAGAACGGAATATACATGTGTAAGAACTGAATATGTATGTGTAAGAACTGAATATATATGTGTAAGATATACGCGTAAGAACTGAAAATATATGCGTAACAACTGAATATATATGCGTAAGAACATAATATATATTCGAAAAAACGGAATATATATGCGTAAGAACTGAATATATATGCGTAAGAACGGAATATATATGCGTAAGAACGGAATATATATGTGTAAGAACTGAGTATATATGCGTAAGAACTGAATATATATGTGTAAGATATATGCGTAAGAACTGAATATATATGTGTAAGAACTGTATATATATGTGTAAGAACTAAATATATATGTGTAAGAACTGAATATATATGTGTAAGAACTGAATATATATGCAAAAGAACTGAATATATATGCGTTGGAACTGAATATATATGCGTAAGAACTGAATATATATAATTAAGAACTGAATATATATGCGTAAGAACGGAATATATATGAGTAAGAACTGAATATATATGTGTAAGAACTGAATATATATGCGTAAGAACTGAATATATATGCGTAAGAACTGAATATATATGCGTAAGAACTGAATATATATGTGTAAGAACTGAATATACATGCGATAGAACTGAACATATATGCGTAGGAACTGAATATATATGCGGAAGAACTGAATATATGCGTAAGAACGGAATATATATGCGTAAGAACGGAATATATATGCGTAAGAACTGAATACATGCGTAAGAACGAAATATATATGCGTAAGAACGGAATATATATGTGTAAGAACTGAATATATATGTGTAAGAACTGAATATATATATGTAAGAACTGAATATATCTGTAAGAACTGAATATACATGCGATAGAACTGAACATATATCCGTAGGAACTGAATATATATCGGTAAGAACTGAATATATATGCGAAAGAACTGAATATATATACATAAGAACTGAATATATATGCGTAAGATCTGAATATATATGCGTAAGAACTGAATATATATGCCTTAGAACTGAATATATATGCGTAAGAACTGAATATATATGCGTAAAAACTGAATATATATGTGTAACAACTGAATATATATGCGTAAGAACGGAATATATATGCGTAAGAACTGAATATATATGTGTAAGAACTGAATATATATGCGTAAGAACTGAATATATATGCATAAGAACTGAATATATATGTGTAAGAACTGAATATTTATGTGTAAAAACTGAATATACATGCGTAAGAACTGAACATATATGCGTAAGAACTGAATATGTATGCGTAAGAACTGAATATATATGCGTAAAAACTGAATATATATGCGTAAGAACTGAATATATATGCCTAAGAACTGAATATATATGCGTAAGAACTGAATATATATGCGTAAGAACTGAATATATATGCGTAAGAACTGAATATATAAGGGTAAGAACTGAATATATATGTGTAAGAACTGAATATATATGCAAATGAACTAAATATATATGCGTAGGAACTGAATATATATGCGTAAGAACTAAATATATATGTGTAAGAACGGAATATATATGTGTAAGAACTGAATATATATGTGTAAGAACTGAATAAAAATGTTTAAGAACTGAATATATATGCAAAAAAATTGAATATATATGCGGAATAACTGAATATATATGCGTAAGAACTGAATATATATGCGTAAGAACGGAATATATATGCGTAAGAACGGAATATATATGTGTAAGAACTGAATATGTATGTGTAAGAACTGAATATATATGTGTAAGATATACGCGTAAGAACTGAAAATATATGCGTAACAACTGAATATATATGCGTAAGAACAGAATATATATTCGTAAAAACGGAATATATATGCGAAAGAACTGAATATATATGCGTAAGAACGGAATATATATGCGTAAGAACGGAATATATATGTGTAAGAACTGAGTATATATGCGTAAGAACTGAATATATATGTGTAAGATATATGCGTAAGAACATAATATATATGTGTAAGAACTGTATATATATGTGTAAGAACTGTATATATATGTGTAAGAACTGAATATATATGTATAAGAACTGAATATATATGAGTAAGAACTGAATATATGTGTAAGATATATGCG
>JAWPHD010025914.1:0-14855 GCA_037043455.1 Cyrtodaria siliqua | reverse complement strand
TCCTTATCAATATAGAATACACATTGATCAGAGTTAATACTGTGCTACTTTAGTGACTGTCCTTATTAATATAGAATACACATTGATCAGAGTAAATACTGTGCTACTTTAGTGACTGTCCTTATTAATATAGAATACACATTGATCAGAGGTAATACTGTGCTACTTTAGTGACTGTCCTTATCAATATAGAATACATATTGATCAGAGGTAATACTGTGCTACTTTAGTGACTGTCCTTATTAATATAGAATACACATTGATCAGAGGTAATACTGTGCTACTTTAGTGACTGTCCTTATTAATATAGAATACACATTGATCCGAGGTAATACTGTGCTACTTTAGTGACTGTCCTTATTAATATAGAATACACATTGATCAGAGGTAATACTGTGCTACTTTAGTGACTGTCCTTATCAATATAGAATACATATTGATCAGAGGTAATACTGTGCTACTTTAGTGACTGTCCTTATCAATATAGAAAACACATTGATCAGAGTTAATACTGTGCTACTTTAGTGACTGTCCTTATTAATATAGAATACACATTGATCAGAGTTAATACTGTGCTACTTTAGTGACTGTCCTTATTAATATAGAATACACATTGATCAGAGTTAATACTGTGCTACTTTAGTGACTGTCCTTATTAATATAGAATACACATTGATCAGAGGTAATACTGTGCTACTTTAGTGACTGTCCTTATTAATATAGAATACACATTGATCAGAGGTAATACTGTGCTACTTTAGTGACTGTCCTTATTAATATAGAATACACATTGATCAGAGGTAATACTGTGCTACTTTAGTGACTGTCCTTATTAATATAGAATACACATTGATCAGAGGTAATACTGTGCTACTTTAGTGACTGTCCTTATTAATATAGAATACACATTGATCAGAGGTAATACTGTGCTACTTTAGTGACTGTCCTTATTAATATAGAATACACATTGATCAGAGGTAATACTGTGCTACTTTAGTGACTGTCTTATTAATATAGAATACACATTGATCAGAGGTAATACTGTGCTACTTTAGTGACTGTCCTTATTAATATAGAATACACATTGATCAGAGGTAATACTGTGCTACTTTAGTGACTGTCCTTATTAATATAGAATACACATTGATCAGAGGTAATACTGTGCTACTTTAGTGACTGTCCTTATTAATATAGAATACACATTGATCAGAGTTAATACTGTGCTACTTTAGTGACTGTCCTTATTAATATAGAATACACATTGATCAGAGTTAATACTGTGCTACTTTAGTGACTGTCCTTATTAATATAGAATACACATTGATCAGAGTTAATACTGTGCTACTTTAGTGACTGTCTTTATTAATATAGAATACACATTGATCAGAGGTAATACTGTGCTACTTTAGTGACTGTCCTTATTAATATAGAATACACATTGATCAGAGTTAATACAGTGCTACTTTAGTGACTGTCCTTATTAATATAGAATACACATTGATCAGAGGTAATACTGTGCTACTTTAGTGACTGTCCTTATTAATATAGAATACACATTGATCAGAGGTAATACTGTGCTACTTTAGTGACTGTCCTTATTAATATAGAATACACATTGATAAGAGTTAATACTGTCCTACTTTAGTGACTGTCCTTATTAATATAGAATACACATTGATCAGAGTTAATACTGTGCTACTTTAGTGACTGTCCTTATTAATATAGAATACACATTGATCAGAGGTAATACAGTGCTACTTTAGTGATTGTCCTTATTAATATAGAATACACATTGATCAGAGTTAATACTGTCCTACTTTAGTGACTGTCCTTATTAATATAGAATACACATTGATCAGAGGTATTACTGTGCTACTCTAGTGACTGTCCTTATTAATATAGAATACACATTGATCAGAGGTAATACTGTGCTACTTTAGTGACTGTCCTTATTAATATAGAATACACATTGATCAGAGTAAATACTGTGCTACTCTAGTGACTGTCCTTATTAAAATAGAATACACATTGATCAGAGGTAATACTGTGCTACTTTAGTAACTGTCCTTATTAATATAGAATACACATTGATCAGAGTTAATACTGTGCTATTTTAGTGACTGTCCTTATTAATATAGAATACACATTGATCAGAGGTAATACTGTGCTACTTTAGTGACTGTCCTTATTAATATAGAATACACATTGATCAGAGGTAATACTGTGCTACTTTAGAGACTGTCCTTATTAATATAGAATACACATTGATCAGAGTTAATACTGTGCTATTTTAGTGACTGTCCTTATTAATATAGAATACACATTGATCAGAGGTAATACTGTGCTACTTTAGTGACTGTCCTTATTAATATAGAATACACATTGATCAGAGTTAATACTGTGCTACTTTAGTGACTGTCCTTATTAATATAGAATACACATTGATCAGAGGTAATACTGTGCTACTTTAGTGACTGTCCTTATTAAAGGGGTTGATGCACTATTTTCATACACAGTTTATTTTAAAGGGCTCTGAAATACATGAAAAAAGCTGAAAGAATTATCAAAATGCCATGAAAAGTAAAGGAGATATGCCCTATTGAAAATGTGCAAAGAAACATAAATGGAGGCGGCCATCTTTGAACGATGACGTCATCGTGCCTTTTTGCCATATATGGCATATTGATAAAATGTCTTTTAAAGCAAAGAAAATCACTGCAAATGAAAAATAATACTAAAATGTATACATTTTACATCTGTATATTTATTTTTAATCAATTTGCAGTGGTTTTCTTTGCTTTAAAATACATTTTGTCAATATGCCATATATGGTAAAACGGCGCGATGACGTCATCGTTCAAAGATGCCGCCTCCATTTATGTTCTTTGCACATTTTCAATAGGTCACATCTCCTTTATTTTTCATGACATTTTGAAAATTCTTTCAGCTTTTTCCAAATTTCTCAAAGTCCTTTTAAATAAATCCTGTTCGAAAAAAGTGCATCAACCCCTTTAATATAGATTACACATTGATCAGAGTAAATACTGTCCTATTTTAGTGACTGTCCTTATTAATATAGAATACACATTGATCAGAGGTAATACTGTGCTACTTTAGTGACTGTCCTTATTAATATAGAATACACATTGATCAGAGTTAATACTGTGCTACTTTAGTGACTGTCCTTATTAATATAGAATACACATTGATCAGAGGTAATACTGTGCTACTTTAGTGACTGTCCTTATTAATATAGAATACACATTGATCAGAGGTAATACTGTGCTACTTTAGTGACTGTCCTTGTTAATATAGAATACACATTGATCAGAGTTAATACTGTGCTACTTTAGTGACTGTCCTTATTAATATAGAATACACATTGATCAGAGTTAATACTGTGCTACTTTAGTGACTGTCCTTATTTATATAGAATACACATTGTTCAGAGTTAATACCGTGCTACTTTAGTGACTGTCCTTATTAATATAGAATACACATTGATCAGAGGTAATACTGTGCTACTTTAGTGACTGTCCTTATTAATATAGAATACACATTGATCAGAGTAAATACTGTGCTACTTTAGTGACTGTCCTTATTAATATAGAATACACATTGATCAGAGTTAATACTGTACTACTTTAGTGACTGTCCTTATTAATATAGAATACACATTGATCAGAGGTAATACTGTGCTACTTTAGTGACTGTCCTTATTAATATAGAATACACATTGATCAGAGGTAATACTGTGCTACTTTAGTGACTGTCCTTATTAATATAGAATACATATTGATCAGAGGTAATACTGTGCTACTTTAGTGACTGTCCTTATTAATATAGAATACACATTGATCAGAGTTAATACTGTGCCACTTTAGTGACTGTCCTTATTAATATAGAATACACATTGATCAGAGTTAATACTGTGCTACTTTAGTGACTGTCCTTATTAATATAGAATACACATTGATCAGAGTTAATACTGTGCTACTTTAGTGACTGTCCTTATTAATATAGAATACACATTGATCAGAGTAAATACTGTGCTACTTTAGTGACTGTCCTTATTAATATAGAATACACATTGATCAGAGTAAATACTGTGCTACTCTAGTGACTGTCCTTATTAATATAGAATATACATTGATCAGAGTAAATACTGTGCTACTTAAGTGACTGTCCTTATTAATATAGAATACACATTGATCAGAGTTAATACTGTGCTACTTTAGTGACTGTCCTTATTAATATAGAATACACATTGATCAGAGTTAATACTGTGCTACTTTAGTGACTGTTCTTATTAATATAGAATACACATTGATCAGAGTTAATACTGTGCTACTCTAGTGACTGTCCTTATTAATATAGAATACACATTGATCAGAGTTAATACTGTGCTATTTTAGTGACTGTCCTTATTAATATAGAATACACATTGATCAGAGGTAATACTGTGCTACTTTAGTGACTGTCCTTATTAATATAGAATACACATTGATCAGAGGTAATACTGTGCTACTTTAGTGACTGTCCTTATTAATATAGAATACACATTGATCAGAGTTAATACTGTGCTATTTTAGTGACTGTCCTTATTAATATAGAATACACATTGATCAGAGGTAATACTGTGCTACTTTAGTGACTGTCCTTATTAATATAGAATACACATTGATCAGAGTTAATACTGTGCTACTTTAGTGACTGTCCTTATTAATATAGAATACACATTGATCAGAGGTAATACTGTGCTACTTTAGTGACTGTCCTTATTAATATAGATTACACATTGATCAGAGTAAATACTGTCCTATTTTAGTGACTGTCCTTATTAATATAGAATACACATTGATCAGAGGTAATACTGTGCTACTTTAGTGACTGTCCTTATTAATATAGAATACACATTGATCAGAGTTAATACTGTGCTACTTTAGTGACTGTCCTTATTAATATAGAATACACATTGATCAGAGGTAATACTGTGCTACTTTAGTGACTGTCCTTATTAATATAGAATACATATTGATCAGAGGTAATACTGTGCTACTTTAGTGACTGTCCTTATTAATATAGAATACACATTGATCAGAGTTAATACTGTGCTACTTTAGTGACTGTCCTTATTAATATAGAATACACATTGATCAGAGTTAATACTGTGCTACTTTAGTGACTGTCCTTATTAATATAGAATACACATTGATCAGAGTTAATACTGTGCTACTTAAGTGACTGTCCTTATTAATATAGAATACACATTGATCAGAGTAAATACTGTGCTACTTTAGTGACTGTCCTTATTAATATAGAATACACATTGATCAGAGTAAATACTGTGCTACTCTAGTGACTGTCCTTATTAATATAGAATATACATTGATCAGAGTAAATACTGTGCTACTTAAGTGACTGTCCTTATTAATATAGAATACACATTGATCAGAGTTAATACTGTGCTACTTTAGTGACTGTCCTTATTAATATAGAATACACATTGATCAGAGTTAATATTGTGCTACTTTAGTGACTGTCCTTATTAATATAGAATACACATTGATCAGAGTTAATACTGTGCTACTTTAGTGACTGTCCTTATTAATATAGAATATACATTGATCAGAGTTAATACTGTGCTACTTTAGTGACTGTCCTTATTAATATAGAATATACATTGATCAGAGGTAATACTGTGCTACTTTAGTGACTGTTCTTATTAATATAGAATACACATTGATCAGAGTTAATACTGTGCTACTTTAGTGACTGTTCTTATTAATATAGAATATACATTGATCAGAGTTAATACTGTGCTACTTTAGTGACTGTTCTTATTAATATAGAATACACATTGATCAGAGTTAATATTGTGCTACTTTAGTGACTGTCCTTATTAATATAGAATACACATTGATCAGAGTTAATACTGTGCTACTTTAGTGACTGTCCTTATTAATATAGAATATACATTGATCAGAGTTAATACTGTGCTACTTTAGTGACTGTCCTTATTAATATAGAATACACATTGATCAGAGGTAATACTGTGCTACTTTAGTGACTGTCCTTATCATTATAGAATACATATTGATCAGAGTTAATACTGTACTACTTTAGTGACTGTCCTTATTAATATAGAATACACATTGATCAGAGGTAATACTGTGCTACTTTAGTGACTGTCCTTATTAATATAGAATACACATTGATCAGAGTTAATACTGTACTACTTTAGTGGCTGTCCTTATTAATATAGAATACACATTGATCAGAGGTAATACTGTGCTACTTTAGTGACTGTCCTTATTAATATAGAATACACATTGATCAGAGGTAATACTGTGCTACTTTAGTGACTGTCCTTATCAATATAGAATACACATTGATCAGAGGTAATACTGTGCTACTTTAGTGACTGTCCTTATCAATATAGAATACACATTGATCAGAGTTAATACTGTGCTACTTTAGTGACTGTCCTTATTAATATAGAATACACATTGATCAGAGTAAATACTGTGCTACTTTAGTGACTGTCCTTATTAATATAGAATACACATTGATCAGAGGTAATACTGTGCTACTTTAGTGACTGTCCTTATCAATATAGAATACATATTGATCAGAGGTAATACTGTGCTACTTTAGTGACTGTCCTTATTAATATAGAATACACATTGATCAGAGGTAATACTGTGCTACTTTAGTGACTGTCCTTATTAATATAGAATACACATTGATCAGAGGTAATACTGTGCTACTTTAGTGACTGTCCTTATCAATATAGAATACATATTGATCAGAGGTAATACTGTGCTACTTTAGTGACTGTCCTTATCAATATAGAATACACATTGATCAGAGTTAATACTGTGCTACTTTAGTGACTGTCCTTATTAATATAGAATACACATTGATCAGAGTAAATACTGTGCTACTTTAGTGACTGTCCTTATTAATATAGAATACACATTGATCAGAGGTAATATTGTGCTACTTTAGTGACTGTCCTTATCAATATAGAATACATATTGATCAGAGGTAATACTGTGCTACTTTAGTGACTGTCCTTATTAATATAGAATACACATTGATCAGAGGTAATACTGTGCTACTTTAGTGACTGTCCTTATTAATATAGAATACACATTGATCCGAGGTAATACTGTGCTACTTTAGTGACTGTCCTTATCAATATAGAATACACATTGATCAGAGGTAATACTGTGCTACTTTAGTGACTGTCCTTATCAATATAGAATACATATTGATCAGAGGTAATACTGTGCTACTTTAGTGACTGTCCTTATCAATATAGAATACACATTGATCAGAGTTAATACTGTGCTACTTTAGTGACTGTCCATATTAATATAGAATACACATTGATCAGAGTTAATACTGTGCTACTTTAGTGGCTGTCCTTATTAATATAGAATACACATTGATCAGAGGTAATACTGTGCTACTTTAGTGACTGTCCTTATTAATATAGAATACACATTGATCAGAGGTAATACTGTGCTACTTTAGTGACTGTCCTTATTAATATAGAATACACATTGATCAGAGTTAATACTGTGCTACTTTAGTGACTGTCCTTATTAATATAGAATACACATTGATCAGAGGTAATACTGTGCTACTTTAGTGACTGTCCTTATTAATATAGAATACACATTGATCAGAGGTAATACTGTGCTACTTTAGTGACTGTCCTTATTAATATAGAATACACATTGATCAGAGTTAATACAGTGCTACTTTAGTGACTGTCCTTATTAATATAGAATACACATTGATCAGAGGTAATACTGTGCTACTTTAGTGACTGTCCTTATTAATATAGAATACACATTGATCAGAGGTAATACTGTGCTACTTTAGTGACTGTCCTTATTAATATAGAATACACATTGATCAGAGTTAATACAGTGCTACTTTAGTGACTGTCCTTATTAATATAGAATACACATTGATCAGAGGTAATACTGTGCTACTTTAGTGACTGTCCTTATTAATATAGAATACACATTGATCAGAGTTAATACAGTGCTACTTTAGTGACTGTCCTTATTAATATAGAATACACATTGATCAGAGGTAATACTGTGCTACTTTAGTGACTGTCCTTATTAATATAGAATACACATTGATCAGAGGTAATACTGTGCTACTTTAGTGACTGTCCTTATTAATATAGAATACACATTGATCAGAGTTAATACAGTGCTACTTTAGTGACTGTCCTTATTAATATAGAATACACATTGATCAGAGGTAATACTGTGCTACTTTAGTGACTGTCCTTATTAATATAGAATACACATTGATCAGAGGTAATACTGTGCTACTTTAGCGACTGTCCTTATTAATATAGAATACACATTGATCAGAGTTAATACTGTCCTACTTTAGTGACTGTCCTTATTAATATAGAATACACATTGATCAGAGTTAATACTGTGCTACTTTAGTGACTGTCCTTATTAATATAGAATACACATTGATCAGAGGTAATACAGTGCTACTTTAGTGATTGTCCTTATTAATATAGAATACACATTGATCAGAGTTAATACTGTCCTACTTTAGTGACTGTCCTTATTAATATAGAATACACATTGATCAGAGGTAATACTGTGCTACTCTAGTGACTGTCCTTATTAATATAGAATACACATTGATCAGAGGTAATACTGTGCTACTTTAGTGACTGTCCTTATTAATATAGAATACACATTGATCAGAGTAAATACTGTGCTACTCTAGTGACTGTCCTTATTAAAATAGAATACACATTGATCAGAGGTAATACTGTGCTACTTTAGTAACTGTCCTTATTAATAAAGAATACACATTGATCAGAGTTAATACTGTGCTATTTTAGTGACTGTCCTTATTAATATAGAATACACATTGATCAGAGGTAATACTGTGCTACTTTAGTGACTGTCCTTATTAATATAGAATACACATTGATCAGAGGTAATACTGTGCTACTTTAGTGACTGTCCTTATTAATATAGAATACACATTGATCAGAGTTAATACTGTGCTATTTTAGTGACTGTCCTTATTAATATAGAATACACATTGATCAGAGGTAATACTGTGCTACTTTAGTGACTGTCCTTATTAATATAGAATACACATTGATCAGAGTTAATACTGTGCTACATTAGTGACTGTCCTTATTAATATAGAATACACATTGATCAGAGGTAATACTGTGCTACTTTAGTGACTGTCCTTATTAATATAGATTACACATTGATCAGAGTAAATACTGTCCTATTTTAGTGACTGTCCTTATTAATATAGAATACACATTGATCAGAGGTAATACTGTGCTACTTTAGTGACTGTCCTTATTAATATAGAATACACATTGATCAGAGTTAATACTGTGCTACTTTAGTGACTGTCCTTATTAATATAGAATACACATTGATCAGAGGTAATACTGTGCTACTTTAGTGACTGTCCTTATTAATATAGAATACATATTGATCAGAGGTAATACTGTGCTACTTTAGTGACTGTCCTTATTAATATAGAATACACATTGATCAGAGTTAATACTGTGCTACTTTAGTGACTGTCCTTATTTATATAGAATACACATTGTTCAGAGTTAATACCGTGCTACTTTAGTGACTGTCCTTATTAATATAGAATACACATTGATCAGAGGTAATACTGTGCTACTTTAGTGACTGTCCTTATTAATATAGAATACACATTGATCAGAGTTAATACTGTGCTACTTTAGTGACTGTCCTTATTAATATAGAATACACATTGATCAGAGTTAATACTGTGCTACTTTAGTGACTGTCCTTATTAATATAGAATACACATTGATCAGAGTAAATACTGTGCTACTTTAGTGACTGTCCTTATTAATATAGAATACACATTGATCAGAGTAAATACTGTGCTACTCTAGTGACTGTCCTTATTAATATAGAATATACATTGATCAGAGTAAATACTGTTCTACTTAAGTGACTGTCCTTATTAATATAGAATACACATTGATCAGAGTTAATACTGTGCTACTTTAGTGACTGTCCTTATTAATATAGAATACACATTGATCAGAGTTAATACTGTGCTACTTTAGTGACTGTTCTTATTAATATAGAATACACATTGATCAGAGTTAATATTATGCTACTTTAGTGACTGTCCTTATTAATATAGAATACACATTGATCAGAGTTAATAAGGTGCTACTTTAGTGACTGTCCTTATTAATATAGAATACACATTGATCAGAGTTAATACTGTGCTACTTTAGTGACTGTCCTTATTAATATAGAATACACATTGATCAGAGTAAATACTGTGCTACTCTAGTGACTGTCCTTATTAATATAGAATACACATTGATCAGAGGTAATACTGTGCTACTTTAGTGACTGTCCTTATTAGTATAGAATATACATTGATCAGAGTTAATACTGTGCTACTTAAGTGACTGTCCTTATTAATATAGAATACACATTGATCAGAGTTAATACTGTGCTACTTTAGTGACTGTCCTTATTAATATAGAATACACATTGATCAGAGGTAATACTGTGCTACTTAAGTGACTGTCCTTATTAATATAGAATAAACATTGATCAGAGGTAATACTGTGCTACTTTAGTGACTGTCCTTATTAATATAGAATACACATTGATCAGAGGTAATACTGTGCTATTTTTGTGACTGTCCTTATTAATATAGAATACACATTGATCAGAGTTAATTTCTGTGCTACTTTAGTGACTGTCCTTATTAATATAGAATACACATTGATCAGAGTAAATACTGTGCTACTCTAGTGACTGTCCTTATTAATATAGAATACACATTGATCAGAGGTAATACTGTGCTACTTTAGTGACTGTCCTTATTAATATAGAATACACATTGATCAGAGTTAATACTGTGCTACTTTAGTGACTGTCCTTATTATTATAGAATACACATTGATCAGAGTTAATACTGTGCTACTTTAGTGACTGTCCTTATTAATATAGAATACACATTGATCAGAGTTAATACTGTGCTACTTTAGTGACTGTCCTTATTAATATAGAATACACATTGATCAGAGTTAATACTGTGCTACTTTAGTGACTGTCCTTATTAATATAGAATGCACATTGATCCGTGTTAATACTGTGCTACTTTAGTGACTGTCCTTATTAATATAGAATACACATTGATCAGAGTTAATACTGTGCTACTTTAGTGACTGTCCTTATTAATATAGAATACACATTGATCAGAGTAAATACTGTGCTACTTTAGTGACTGTCCTTATTAATATAGAATACACATTGATCAGAGGTAATACTGTGCTACTTTAGTGACTGTCCTTATTAATATAGAATACACATTGATCAGAGGTAATACTGTGCTACTTTAGTGACTGTCCTTATTAATATAGAATACACATTGATCAGAGGTAATACTGTGCTACTTTAGTGACTGTCCTTATTAAAATATAGAATAAACATTGATCAGAGGTAATACTGTGCTACTTTAGTGACTGTCCTTATTAATATAGAATACACATTGATCAGAGTTAATACTGTGCTACTTTAGTGACTGTCCTTATTAATATAGAATACACATTGATCATAGTTAATACTCTGCTACTTTAGTGGCTGTCCTTATTAATATAGAATACACATTGATCAGAGGTAAAACTGTGCTACTTTAGTGACTGTCCTTATTAATATAGAATACACATTGATCAGAGGTAATACTGTGCTACTTTAGTGACTGTCCTTATTAATATAGAATACACATTGATCAGAGTTAATACTGTCCTACTTTAGTGACTGTCCTTATTAATATAGAATACACATTGATCAGAGTTAATACTGTGCTACTTTAGTGACTGTCCTTATTAATATAGAATACACATTGATCAGAGGTAATACAGTGCTACTTTAGTGATTGTCCTTATTAATATAGAATACACATTGATCAGAGTTAATACTGTCCTACTTTAGTGACTGTCCTTATTAATATAGAATACACATTGATCAGAGGTAATACTGTGCTACTCTAGTGACTGTCCTTATTAATATAGAATACACATTGATCAGAGGTAATACTGTGCTACTTTAGTGACTGTCCTTATTAATATAGAATACACATTGATCAGAGTAAATACTGTGCTACTCTAGTGACTGTCCTTATTAAAATAGAATACACATTGATCAGAGGTAATACTGTGCTACTTTAGTAACTGTCCTTATTAATAAAGAATACACATTGATCAGAGTTAATACTGTGCTATTTTAGTGACTGTCCTTATTAATATAGAATACACATTGATCAGAGGTAATACTGTGCTACTTTAGTGACTGTCCTTATTAATATAGAATACACATTGATCAGAGGTAATACTGTGCTACTTTAGTGACTGTCCTTATTAATATAGAATACACATTGATCAGAGTTAATACTGTGCTATTTTAGTGACTGTCCTTATTAATATAGAATACACATTGATCAGAGGTAATACTGTGCTACTTTAGTGACTGTCCTTATTAATATAGAATACACATTGATCAGAGTTAATACTGTGCTACATTAGTGACTGTCCTTATTAATATAGAATACACATTGATCAGAGGTAATACTGTGCTACTTTAGTGACTGTCCTTATTAATATAGATTACACATTGATCAGAGTAAATACTGTCCTATTTTAGTGACTGTCCTTATTAATATAGAATACACATTGATCAGAGGTAATACTGTGCTACTTTAGTGACTGTCCTTATTAATATAGGAATACACATTGATCAGAGTTAATACTGTGCTACTTTAGTGACTGTCCTTATTAATATAGAATACACATTGATCAGAGGTAATACTGTGCTACTTTAGTGACTGTCCTTATTAATATAGAATACATATTGATCAGAGGTAATACTGTGCTACTTTAGTGACTGTCCTTATTAATATAGAATACACATTGATCAGAGTTAATACTGTGCTACTTTAGTGACTGTCCTTATTTATATAGAATACACATTGTTCAGAGTTAATACCGTGCTACTTTAGTGACTGTCCTTATTAATATAGAATACACATTGATCAGAGGTAATACTGTGCTACTTTAGTGACTGTCCTTATTAATATAGAATACACATTGATCAGAGTTAATACTGTGCTACTTTAGTGACTGTCCTTATTAATATAGAATACACATTGATCAGAGTTAATACTGTGCTACTTTAGTGACTGTCCTTATTAATATAGAATACACATTGATCAGAGTAAATACTGTGCTACTTTAGTGACTGTCCTTATTAATATAGAATACACATTGATCAGAGTAAATACTGTGCTACTCTAGTGACTGTCCTTATTAATATAGAATATACATTGATCAGAGTAAATACTGTTCTACTTAAGTGACTGTCCTTATTAATATAGAATACACATTGATCAGAGTTAATACTGTGCTACTTTAGTGACTGTCCTTATCAATATAGAATATACATTGATCAGAGGTAATACTGTGCTACTTTAGTGACTGTCCTTATTAATATAGAATACACATTGATCAGAGTTAATACTGTGCTACTTTAGTGACTGTCCTTATTAATATAGAATACACATTGATCAGAGTTAATACTGTGCTACTTTAGTGACTGTCCTTATTAATATAGAATACACATTGATCAGAGGTAATACTGTGCTACTTTAGTGACTGTCCTTATCATTATAGAATACATATTGATCAGAGGTAATACTGTGCTACTTTAGTGACTGTCCTTATTAATATAGAATACACATTGATCAGAGTTAATACTGTGCTACTTTAGTGACTGTCCTTATTTATATAGAATACACATTGTTCAGAGTTAATACCGTGCTACTTTAGTGACTGTCCTTATTAATATAGAATACACATTGATCAGAGGTAATACTGTGCTACTTTAGTGACTGTCCTTATTAATATAGAATACACATTGATCAGAGTTAATACTGTGCTACTTTAGTGACTGTCCTTATTAATATAGAATACACATTGATCAGAGTTAATACTGTGCTACTTTAGTGACTGTCCTTATTAATATAGAATACACATTGATCAGAGTAAATACTGTGCTACTTTAGTGACTGTCCTTATTAATATAGAATACACATTGATCAGAGTAAATACTGTGCTACTCTAGTGACTGTCCTTATTAATATAGAATACACATTGATCAGAGTTAATACTGTGCTACTTTAGTGACTGTCCTTATTAATATAGAATACACATTGATCAGAGTTAATACTGTGCTACTTTAGTGACTGTCCTTATTAATATAGAATACACATTGATCAGAGTTAATACTGTGCTACTTTAGTGACTGTCCTTATTAATATAGAATACACATTGATCAGAGTTAATACTGTGCTACTTTAGTGACTGTCCTTATTAATATAGAATACACATTGATCAGAGTTAATACTGTGCTACTTTAGTGACTGTCCTTATTAATATAGAATACACATTGATCAGAGTTAATACTGTGCTACTTTAGTGACTGTCCTTATTAATATAGAATACACATTGATCAGAGTTAATACTGTGCTACTTTAGTGACTGTCCTTATTAATATAGAATACACATTGATCAGAGTTAATACTGTGCTACTTTAGTGACTGTCCTTATTAATATAGAATACACATTGATCAGAGTTAATACTGTGCTACTTTAGTGACTGTCCTTATTAATATAGAATACACATTGATCAGAGGTAATACTGTGCTACTTCTAGTGACTGTCCTTATTAATATAGAATACACATTGATCAGAGGTAATACTGTGC
>JAWPHD010025913.1:0-14857 GCA_037043455.1 Cyrtodaria siliqua | reverse complement strand
GAAACAAGATACTTGCAATTATCTTTCTTATAACCTTCAATGTGTAACATACAGGGCAAATATAAAATATGGACATAAGTGTGCAAGCAAAAGATCTGGATTACTGAGGTAAGACCAGCAGCATTTATGTCACTACTCTTAACAGTAATATAGTTATCATTTCAATTTAATTCAATTCAATTTCTAAATACAGGATTATCACCAAGGACAATTACAATACATATATAAAGACATACATAAACCTCTTAGAAACTATTACTAACATTATATAAAGATCAGTATAATAACTTGCTTATCTGTATGATGCTGCACAGACCTAATAAGATATTAATATGTCTGTGGATGCTGCACAGTGTTCTCCCCAGGCTATTAAGGCATGTCACATTTAACATTCCTTCAGAGCCAAAATGCTTTTGCAACATGCCTTATTTCAAAAAGACATGAGACACATTTTAATTATTTCATTTTTGTTTGGCTTAAATAAGTAAAAAACACAATATATGGAATCACTAGCCTATTTCTTATATAAAGCAAGTGTCTCTCTAACAAACTACCCATACATATAGGGGTCAGGAATAAGGAACTCTCTGAAGCATATATTTTCTATGATAAAAGAGACATGCCTTGACACTGCTGCAATGTGTATAATACCTGCTGTTTTTATTATATTCTAAATTTACGTAAAATTGTTTCATATTTAAGAAATAGTAAAAATACCTATGTAGAATGATAATGGATATATTCCAAATTAGCAATGATCTATGAATCTAATAAAGATGTCCTAGTCATATAAAACAAGTCATATACAAAATTAATACATATGAATAGAGTTAAGATCATACTGTAGTGTCTGCTTGTTAAAATATATTTAAATTTATCAAAATCACTCATATTATTAAATGAGTGTACTATATTTTGTATAGTATTATAAAATGTTGATCTACACGCATTAAGCTTGTGACAGTATATTATAAAATGTAATTCAGTTTCTACATCATCCTAAGCCCAACCTTTTTATCTCTATTTATCAACGATTTAGTTAGCATTTTTGATGATTCATGTGACAAAGTATCGCTCCATGATGTGTATATATGCTGATGACATTGTTCTATTATCTAACAGTGCACAGGGCTTGCAAACGCAATACTTATTCATTATTGATATACAGTAGAGATATAATAAACTTTCATATGTATTGATGTCTATGATATAATACAATATTGTTTTTATAACATATCATTAAATAATTTCAATTAATTTAAGCACAGACCTAATATTATTATGTCTGTGGTTTAATGATTTATAACCACAGACAGGTAATATTTAAATAGCAATATTTTTTCGAGTATATGCGATTAATACTGCTTTTCGATGGCTGTAGTCTGAGAGTGCAGTATAAATCTCATAACAATGAGATACATATGCTATAAATGTTTTGTACCATAGCTAGCTCTAGTGTTTTTTTTTACAAAAGGTTGTTGGGAATACATACCATGCTATAACAACAGGATAACAGCAAAAAGCACTGAAAACAGTGCATACGTGAATTTTCCAGTATTTTCTGTCTGAAGTGCCACTTTCATTTACAGGTGTAACACGCCCATTGATTGTTGCATTGAGTTGTGTGTGAATTAAAATTTAAATGCCATGTTGTCATTCATATCTAGACCCAAATTAAAAATGAATAACTTACATTCTCATCGCAAATGACACATATGCTGCCAAAAAATCCACAGAAAAATGGGTGTCATGTATCTTCTAAGAAAGAACTTGTCTCATGAATGAATGGTCCCTTTAAAAACACTGAGATGCCATAATATTGTATTCATACACTCATTTCCATATAAGCAAAATAAATTAAAACCCCACAATTTTAACATGACAATGCTTGAAAAATGTAACAAATAGATCAACAATGTGATATAAACCAAAAAAAGCACTTTAAATTTGTGAAAATGCCTTTTTTTACAAAAAGAAATGAGAATTATTTATTGACGCCATTATGCAACTACCCCAGGCCGACACTTCCTGTGTTGCATTGGGTGTGCTACACCTTGTAACTGTATGGAAATTGTCATTTCTTGGAAGAAAAGTCTGCAAATGGTCGCAAATTAAAGAAAACTATGTTTAGAATGCAATGGTATTTTTAAAATATTTCTATTGAGCGCTGTGGTCTAGTGGTAGAGCGTTGGACCCATGAACGAAAAGTCGTGGGTTCGATCCCCGCCATTGCCATATGCGTTGTATCCCTGAGCAAGACACTTTATCTGCATTTGCTTAGTACTGGTTCTACACAGGAAGACATCGAGAGTGATTCAAATAAGTTCATAGAGCTTTCGTTACAATCGATGTAAAATAAATAAGTTTAAACTAAAATATTTCTATGTTTACTTAAAATGTCAACATATATTATTTAAGAAGTCCTGGCCTATTTATGCAACCTGTTGTTGTTGTAGTTTTACTGAAAACTGTAACTGTATCTAGCATTTGTCATTTTTCACAACAGGAGTCTGCAACTGGTCTCCGAAGGAGGTTGGCTGGGAAAGTATGTAGTGATGAGATTGTTTTTAAATTCATATTTAAAGCTTCTTTGGTATAATTTAGATTCAAAACTATCAAAAAAAGGCTAGGTCACCACACTTTTTTTCCCACTAGACGTCATTGAAGAAGGCACATATTTCTAACTTCAAAATTTCACTAAAAAGAGGAAAAATATAGTCATTGAACATTTTCACAATTGTTTTCATAACATTAAGTTTATTGAAATACAACAATTAATTTTCGATTACATATATACATATCTTTCAAATCATACAAAAACAATTGTAATCCTCATTCATCTTTTTGCTTTAAAAAGCAAACATATATGGACCGTACCCCACCCACTTTTGTTTTTACCGAAAAATTAATTCAAGATAAAAAATTATGTTCTAATGATCAACTTTTTTTAAAACTTGTATATGTTAAGGTCCTATGACATTTCTTTCAAAACAAGTAAAAAAAATATAGGTCACCAGGCTCCTAATGATTTTTAGCTCTACTGATCAGAGATCAGCAGAGCTTATGCCGTGGTGCGGCGTCCGTCGTCCGTCTGTCTGTCCGTCTGTCTGTCCGTAAACTTTTTTTTGTAGCGACAACTCCTCTGAAACTACTGAATGGATTTTCATGAAACTTTACAGAAATGTTGCCCATGAAGTCTAGTTGATCCTAGCAAAAATTCATGTTGATGTGAAATCCAAGATGGCCGCCAAATCTAAAAATAAATTTTTAAAAAACAAGTTTGTAGCGACTACTTCTTGAAAACTCTAAGTGAAATTGGTATGTGACTTTTTCTAAAATGATCAGCATGACATGATGTTGGTCCTTGTCGAAAATCGTTTTGATTCGACGTTAAACATGGCTGCCAGCGGCCATCTTTGTTTACATAGAGTTATATAATGAAAACTTGTAGCGACTACTCCTCTGAAACTACTTGACGGATTTTCATGAAACTTTACAGGAATGTTGCTCTTGATGTCTAATTGTTCCTAGCAAAATTTCAGGTCGGTCGGAAATTCAAGATGGCCGCCACGGCTAAAAATAGATTTTCAAAATACAAGTTTGTAGCGACTACTTCTTGAAAACTATAAGTGATATTGATGTGGGACTTTTTCTAAAATGATCAGCATGACATGATGTTGATCCTTGTCGAAAATCGTTTTGATTCTACGTTAAACATGGCTGCCAGTGGCCATCTTTGTTTACATAGAGTTATATAGTAAAAACTTGTAGCGACTTCTCCTCTGAAACTACTTGACGGATTTTCATGAAACTTTACAGGAATGTTGCTCTTAATGTCTAATTGATCCTAGCAAAATTTCAGATCGGCCAGAAATTCAAGATGGCCGCCACAGCTAAAAATAGATTTAAAAAAAATAAGTTTGTAGCGACTACTTCTTGAAAACTATAAGTGATATTGATATGGGACTTTTTCTAAAATAATCAGCATGACATGATGGTTATCCGAGTGAAACATTATTTTGATTCGACGTTAAACATGGCTGCCAGTGGCCATCTTTGTTTACATAGAGTTATATAATGAAAACTTGTAGCGATTACTGCTCTGAAACTACTTGACAGATTTTCATGAAACTTCACACGAATGTTGCTCTTGATGTCTTATTGATCCTAGCAAAATTTCAGGTCAGCCGGATATTCAAGATGGCCACCATGGCTAAAAATAGATTTTCAAAATACAAGTTTGTAGCGACTACTTCTTGAAAACTATAAGTGATATTGATATGGGACTTTTTCTAAAATGATCAGCATGACATGATGTTGGTCCTTGTCAAAAATCTTTTGGTTCAATGTTAAACATGGCTGCCAGTGGCCATCTTTGTTTACATAGAGTTATATATAATGAAAACTTGTAGTGACTACTCCTCTGAAACTACTTGATGGATTTTCATGAAACTTCACAGGAATGTTGCTCTTGGTGTCTAATTGATATAACTTCTGCAAGTAAAATATGATGGTGGTTTCTCATCTTGTAATGTATCAGACTAGGGTCATGCAGGCGGGATCTTGTAGGTAGGGTCAGTCCCGGTCGCTCAAACTCGTTTTTGTGATCTTTGTTGATATAGACGAATGCGAGTTATATAGTTTTACATAAAATACCAGAAAGATAAATGCTTTCTTATAAATGCATCTTCCATGTTCGAAGTTCCAATGCACTCTTGCACGTGTATTATTTAATTAATCTCTTTAAAATAGCAAATAAAGAAAATAATTAAAAGCTCATTTACAGTTTGTTAGTATACACTTACTGGCGTATTTTCGAACATTAAGTACCTAATCATTACTATTACCTTATAATTACTCACCCCGTAAATAAGAACGTTCTTGTATCATACAGGCATTCACGATTGAGCATGGAATTACGTTCATACTGACGCAATGTCATCGCATGCTCAACTCCGCCCCCTTCCTCGCTGGCTGAATGTAAACACGAGTGTGAAAATTAATCTCGATTTGAATCCGGCAGAGATGTGCTTTAGGCATATAAACCAGCCAGCATTACAGTAGAATTGCTCGAGAGATATGTAAAGGTTATTAGATTTGTATTGGGATATACGCACGAGTTCTTTTGCGTATAATATTGCGCGACTTTAGGAGCGCAGTATTTATGCGCAAAAGAACGAGTGCATATATCCCAATATAAATTTAATAACCTTTTTATTGCATACGCATTTTTAAATTAGAACAATAAAAAAAATAGGTTGTAACATTTAATTTTCATCCAAATCATTTATTTGAACATATTGTCGTTACATCGTGGGAATTTTCGCAATGAAATCAACATTGTTTACATCAAGTGACATACTTTCTTTGACATGAACAGAAAATTGCACCAACCACGAACGAGTATACATTACACACCCAATATGACTTTACTACACGTCAATATTCGCTCATATTGACGTTTCCTGTTACATTGAAAGTAAAAGGAGCTTAAACCTTATACAATAAACCTTGAATATGCTATTTTGAAAGTAGTAAGTTCCATCACCAGGGGCCTACTGGTGGGGGTCCTGGGGGCGTCCCCCTGGGAAAATTTAGAAATTTGAGTGCAATTTCAGAGGTTTGTGGCTTCATTTGAGCGCGATTTTGGAGGCTTTTGCCTCCATTCATTAAGTGTGTTTTTAAAAATAGTGCCTCACCCCATACCCCACTTCAATTTTTATTGCTGATTTTAAAAAATATGCACTTTTATTTTTTCACATTCGATTTTCTAGAGTACGCCCGGGCGTACAGGAGTATGCCTGGCTACGCTCCTGATCACTGCTGGGGAAACCCGTAGTTATTTTCACAATCCACAGCATCTATATAATAGCGAAAAGGTGAATTGTACTCAAGTATTATCTTATGATATCGATTTTTGTTACGTGAGACTTGTAGGCGAGTGGGAGGTGTCAACTAGTTTCAATTCGCAGAGTACTTCCATTTTATTGGACGGCGTCATCGGTTGTTTATATGTCTGACGCGTCAAACATCCATTGACGCAATCAATGTAATTCCATGCTTAGTCAGGAACAACTTTACATGTATTTATGTCTCTAATCATAATCATGTGTTGTTTGTTATTTCTTTTATATATTGTGTGCTCATGTTCATATGCTGTCCATATGGGAGGTAATAAAGAATTAAATCAAAATTGTATTATGAGCTGGAGGCCTCTAGTTCTGAATAAACATTTGTCATTGTCATAAAAGATTATATGAGATATGAATAAGTGCTCAATCTCATTTTGAGATATCTGTTTTGGTGCTCAATCTCTACTTCTGAGATATCTGTTTTGGTGCTCAATCTCTACTTCTGAGATATCTGTTTTGGTGCTCAATCTCTACTTCTGAGATATCTGTTTTGGTGCTCAATCTCTACTTCTGAGATATCTGTTTTGGTGCTCAATCTCTACTTCTGAGATATCTGTTTTGGTGCTTAATCTCTACTTCTGAGATATCTGTTTTGGTGCTCAATCTCTACTTCTGAGATATCTGTTTTGGTGCTTAATCTCTACTTCTGAGATATTTGTTTTGTACAATTGAGTTTACTTTGTAAGTTTATACAAGTTGGAATAAATAATAAATGTCAATGTTTTATCTCAGTCATTATACTCATATTACCTCAGCCTTTATACTAACTTTGTAGAAACACTGTAATAGACGAATAATTAATTGTAATATTTTAAAATACTTAAAATGGAGCCTTTAAGCATTAACTTTATTCAAAATTACTGAACAGTAACACTGTTTGTGACTGATGAATAATAAATTTTTGATATATGTCATAAATTACTTGAGCTTATATACAATATACATGTAAGTTAATTTGTAAAAACACCTTTGTGATTGATGAATTAAAACTTTTTCATATAACACTTGAGTCTAAATTAGGCTTTAATTGTGTACTTAACTTTGTAGAAACGCTGTTTGTGAATGATGAATAATCAATTTGTGGATTGTCTACCCCTGCGAAATTTTCTAGAACTGTGCATGAACAATTCTTGAACTGTTCTGGATAGATTGTTCAAGAACTGTACCTAATCTGTTCTGGTACAGTTCTAGAGCAGTACGTGAACGTTAAATGAGACAAATTTTCCAGAACTTATGTTCAAGAACAGTTCTAGAACTTATGTTCAAGAACAGTTCTTGAACTATCTGTACTGGAACTGTTCTAGAACTGTTACAGAACGAACTGTACACGAACTGTACTGGAACTGTTCTAGAACAGTTCTAGAACTATCTACTGGAACTGTTCTTAGAACTGTTCTTGAACATAACCTAGAATTTTTGTCTCATTTAACGTTCATGCACAGTTCTAGAACTGCTCAAGAACAGATGAAGCACAGTTCTAGAACTATCTGTACTGGAACTGTTCTAGAACTGTTCCAGAATGATCTGTACTGGAACTGTTCTTGAACAGTTCCAGTAAGATAGTTCTAGAACTGTTCTTGAACATAAGTTCTAGAAATTTTGTCTCATTTAACGTTCATGCACCATTCAAGAACTGCTCAAGAACAGATGAAGCACAGTTCAAGAACCGTTCTTGAACAATCTATCCAGAACAGTTCCTGCACAGTTCCAGAACTCCCTTGGCCACTAATTTAACCTACATAACAGTTAAAGAACAATTCATTAATTGAACCTTCAGAATGCCTGGTCATACTTGTTGAAATGTTACATATGATACTGAAATGAAATAATATCTGCTGTGCTGAATACCATTTTTCTGTCAGCAACAAAAAAAGAAAGTCAATCCGTGAAAACACATGACAATAGGGGTTTCATTTTAAAATACTGTTTCTAAAGACTACATTTAGAAATTTCATCTTTCAAATACAACTATTAAATATAGAAGATGTTTTGACACAATAAGTAATTTAAGTATTATCACAAAACACTTACATTTAATCATTAAATGATGCAAGCACAATCTTCAGTTGGACTGCCATTTTACCGCCAAAAACTCAAAAGAATGGCTTTTACATTTTATTTGCAATTTTGTCAGAATCACACTCAGGTGTCATATATTCTTTACCTACTTTCTTTGCAAATATAAATGAAGACATGGGCTTTTAAACTCCAGATAATGTTATTATATTAAACTGTTCATGCAATAATGATCATATATTTGTTTGTTAATAGTAGTATATATTTGTTTCATTAATGAAGATGAACACCTGCGAAACTCTGTTCTTATACTCAAGAACAGTTCATGAACATTTCTAGAACATTAAGAACAGTTCCTGAACTGTTCTTGATTCATTGTTCTAGAACAGGTTCTTAATATGTTCTTGAACATTGAACATTTTCAAGAACTATTGAAGAGCATTTCAAGAACTGTAATTTTTCTTATAATCTATACTGTGTTGATGAGCCGTTAAACAACATTCATAAACATTCAGTTTGTTATGGAAAAACCTGTTCTCGAAATAGTGTAATAAAATTATGTTGTTTTGTGGAAATACTCAAAAGATTTGAAACTTTTGAACTTTAATTTAATCAACACAAAACTTAAGTGCTACAAAATAAATGTCTTTTTATACCAAGTTTATGGATAATTGTTTTCATGTCCCAGCAAAAGCCATCTATGTATACTTGGGGTGTGTTCAAGCTACTTAAAACAAAGAAATTTCATATTTCATTATAATACCTGTGCCTGTCAGCATTACAAAAATAATGCCTTTTTCAAACGCTGTATCAGTAAGTAGTGCGACTAATAATGGAAGATCACAATAGTTTATTAGGTGGTTAATATTGTGACTTGCTTACTAATTTAATGTAAATTTACATTTGCACAGATGTAATCGATTTGTAGCGACATTCCTATTAAGATAACACATTTGTAGATATTTTAAGCACATCTTAATTTCATTTCCTATTTAAAGGAATTTAGTTCACATTTTAAAGAACATTGAAAGAACTTTAAATAGAATAGATATTCTAAAACTGTTCTTAAACAATTTCAAGAACAAATGAAGAACAGTTTAGGAACTTCAAGGGTTTAAACTGTTCTTAATTAGTGCTTAACGCTTAACGTTTAAGAACACTTAGAGTTAAGAACTAATTAAGAACGGTTGAAGAACTCTTGAAGTTCCTGAACGGTTCTTCATTTGTTCTTCAAATTGTTTAAGAACAAATTAAGAACAGTTCAGGAACTCCTGAAGTTCCTAAACTGTTCTTGATTTGCTCTTGAAATTGTTCAAGAACATTTTTAGAACATTTTCTCTAAAGGTTCTTGAACTGTTCTAAACTTGTTCAAAAACCTTTCAAGAATATCTTAAGAAAAATTAAAGTTCTTGAAATGTTCTTCAGTAGTTCTTGAAAGTGTTCAAGAACATATTAAGAACATATGTTCTAGAACAATGAATCAAGAACAGTTCAGGAACTGTTCTTAATGTTCTAGAACTGTTCATGAACTGTTCTTGAGTATAAGAACAGAGTTTCGCAGGGGTAGTATTACTTAAACCTTTATACTTACTCTGTAGAGGCACCATTTGTTATTAATAAATGATCGATTGGTGTTTTATTTCGTATTACTTTCAAGAGCATTAATGTTATACTTACTTTGTATAAACACTGTTTGTGTCCAATGAATAATCAGTTTTTGTTTTATTTTACATTTTCTTAGCTTTAAAGGCTTCAAGTTTTAGTTGTGACTTACTTTGTAGAAAGGCTGTTTGTGACTGATGAATAATCAACTGTTGTTTTATTGCACAGATACCCTTCAGCATGAACAGTATCTGACTTTAATCTTCAGTAATCAGAAGAAGCCTCAGTACAGAAATCACGTGACTGACATGACGTAGTGGAGTGTGTGTTTTTTTATAGCTCATCCAACGCTCAATGAGCTATTGCAGTTATTTTTGTTTGTCATACATCTTAACTGTCTATCTGAAGATTTTATCTATGGTCTGATAACATTTTAATTTAATCATCTTCTCATAAAAAACAGGGCAAATCAGTTTGGACATTTTTAGCCACTAGGTAATAATGCAAGTACCAAGCTTTTCTAATTAATATTTAAGCCTATTTTAATCAAGGTTAGTGTCTATTACCTGCATTTATACTTTAGGCCAAAAACAAAAACACCTGTGTTTCCGGTGGCCCGACCGACCCTATTTTTAAGGGGCCGACCCTAAAACTTTTTATGAAAAAAAAAATAAAAATAAAAAAAATAAAAAATAAAATAAAAAAATTTGTTTATTTGTTCTGAACAATGATTTATCACAATATATCGAGGTAAACTTACATCACAGAGAAACTTTCAGCTGTATCATCAACTTGTATGGGGTTTATGTGATAAATACATGTAGAATCTCACAATATCTTGCTCGAAAAAAAAAAAAAAAAAAAAAAAATGCCTACCTACCGACCCTATTTTTTCAGAGCATGCAATAGGAAACACACCTATTTTTTTTTTGGCCTTAGGCATTTCATTTTAGCAGGATTTTTATACATCATGTAAAGATACATGTATAATGTTCACAGTTAGATGTAACAACGTAATAGTGTACCTAATAATAATAATAATAATAATAGACTTTATTTACAGAGGGGTAATACACATTTAGTTACAGAACTAATCTTCCATGTGGCCCTCTATTATTTACACATTTACAATACTTATTGGCAAATTGGTTAAAACATAATGAAGAAGAGAATAAGATATCAGCAGCCAGCCTCACACACCCTTGTATATGCAGCCCGTGACCTCCCATTCATCTTCTGTCCACAGGCCTGCTCATACATTAGATTTCAAAATACTCAAACTCACAAATAATAATAATAATAATTAAGAAACATAAAACATGCACACAAAAAATTGATGACATAACATATATATGTAGATACCTGAAAACATAGGCAAACAAAAAAAGAAAAAAAGAAAAATAGTATATGTAGATACCTTGAAAACATAGGCAAACAAAAACAAAGAAAAAAAGAAAAGGATTTGTAATTATTTGATAAAAATAATAATAACAAAACAACCCAAACAAGCAAAACAAAGCTAAACGCTAACACTTTTCCAACGTACTTACCATACAATCATACATGTCTGATGTACTAATGGTGAACCTGTAATAATTTACAAGTTTCTTAAATATGTTCAGTGAAAATGTAGGCTTAGATATCGGGTGGATGTTCTTTTACTTATTGGCAAAAATTTAGCAAGTCTATAATATTTTCAACTTGCAATCTGCAAAATCTACTATGCATTTAGCACACAAATAGATGTTAACCAGTGTTTTTTTCCTTATGTATTAAGCTGGTACCGTAAAAACGGTACCATTCCCAATTATCATTGACCCCGAACATACACAGCTTTGTATCTCGTCTATGGAAATGACACAGATTTTTATGTGCTAAATTTATTTTGCACTGTGAGCTACAGTACAGCTCACGCGAAACCCACACTTTATTCGATTCGCAGAGTTTGGTCGTATCGAGTTTTGCGCATATCTAGGCGGCAGTCGGTGTTTGTACTCAGGCGAATTCACACAGCGAAAGTACGCCATTGTCGAGTCACTCACACCTCCCGAGTTACTCCGCGTAAAATCCAATTAACCATAGAGGCTGCACACCTGGTAGGTGATTTATTATGGGAATATCTAAATTCTTCCCGACAATACTTTCAACTTGTCCGATATCGCACTTGAAAAATGCAATCAATCGCAGAAAAAGTACAAACAATGAGACGCCGAGTGCATATTTTATGTGCAAAGTTTGACACGACGATAATCTACAATGAATAAATTTCGAAAACAATACGTATTTCAAAACTTTTAATGCATTTAATCACAAGTTTTGTTCGTTTTTGTTGTCCAAAAAGTCACAGTTTTGTCCTATACGACATAAATACCCATAATCCTTGGCCAATGTATGTATCTTTTAAACAAGGCAGGTCACTAAGTAACTAGGGTTACTGTCCCGGAATTCTTTACCATTTTTCTGATAATATCTGACTAAAGAACCCTAGTCGATTGTAATGATAAAAAGCAAAAATAGTAAAAGTTTGTTACAAAGAAAGAATTATTAAATAACATAATTATAATTTCCTCGAGTATAATAATTACTAATTGAATGTTATGTGTCAGTTGCCGCGAAGCCCCGTGGTAAATAGGAACCCACATCTGTATAACTGTCGTGACCCAGGTATACCTTAATCCAGGCATTCAAATTTTCCGACATCCGCTTTTACAAAACAAAAACAAAAGTCTTCTGCTTCGATTTTATTGAATTATTATGCATTAAATGACTGCAATTGAGAAAAAGTTGCACCTTTTCATACCTGTGCACGTTTCGACTCCGGCGCGAAACCTGAGTTTGTCTACGCGGAGTATCGTGGTGTACTTTCGTGGCGTAAGTATGTCGAGAAGCTTTTCCAACTACGTGTAGTTTTTATCATCGAAAACTCACCGCATAATTACGCGATTTGTAAATTCCTTCACTCGGGCCCGGTTTTAAAGAGTAAAGTGTGGTTTCGCGTGAGAGCTGTACTGTACTTCTCAAACTATGTCTGGGTAGATTTTCCAATAAGCTTTTGATATTGTTCAAATCAGTTCCCCGGTGAAAAATGTAACACAGGATTAGTGAAGTAACGGTGAAATGTCATTGGAATTTTGGTGAAATTCGTGAAATTTCACTAAATATCAGTGAAATTGCACTGAAAGAATTGGGCAAAATTTCACGTGACATTTCAATGAAAGAATTAGACAATACAAACATTCACTCACGGTTGTAAGAACAATTCACAAATTTATAAATTCAGTTGTACATCACTTAGAAGACCTGCATGATCATACTTGGTGAACTGTTGCATATGATACTCGAAATCAAATAATTATCTGCAGTCAACAACAAAAAAACAACAAGGTCAAATCCGTGAAAACATATGACAAGAGTTGTTTGACTTTTAAAATACTGTTTCCACTGTCTAAATTTAGAAATTTTCTCTTTCAAATACAACTAATACAAGTAAAAGATACCTTTGGTACAATAAGTAATGTAAATATAGTCACAAAACACTTACTTTTAATCATTAAATGGTGCAGGAAGATCTATAGTTGGTGCCATTTTCCTGCCAAAAATTCAAAAGAGAGTTTTGTATTTTATTTGCACTTTTCGTCAGACTCACACGTCAGGTGTCCCAGTAAAATAATCCCTTTTTCGTTTCAAGCTCCCTAAACAATCAATTTCTCTTCATATAAAACATGCTACACATATCAACCGGTAGCGGTCCTGTGGTGTCTTTAGATATAAAACAACACACATTTGCCAAATACATTCGAAAAATCTTTAAAACTAGTTTTTTTTATCTGTATCACTTCCCTCGGGATCCCAGCTGCTATTTCCGTAGGAGTGAGTTATATGAGTGTACTATTAGTTGAGCATCTATCTTACTGTCTGTCTGCCAGTGTCTAAATGAATAATGTGTAGAGAAAGAGAGGGAGAGAAGGATATGTCATTGAAATTTCAATCAGTTCAATTCAGTAGTGAATTTTCAACTGTACAAATATCCTGAACATTCACTGAAATTTCACTGACATTTGGTTGTTTTAATGAGATTTGTCAATATTTTGATATTTCACTGAAATTTCACTGCCTTTTTTCACTGGGAAGTCTTTGCACGATAAAAGGAATACATCCTTTTTCATAAAAATAATTCTCACCCGTTCAGCTTAAATAAAAGTTAGGTGTGTACACATAATTGTATAGTTTTACACTACTCTGTTGATTAGATCTCTGAAGCATCATCCTGGTGATTACAGACCCTCACAAATGAAGTGATTAGTAGAAATTTATGGAGGGTTATAATCTTCAAACGAGTGCAGAACTATTGATTTAATATCTGTTTAAGCTCTAGCTTCTCATTAGTGGTCTGTCATCAGTAGTTGTGACAGAACCTATTAGCTGATTACATTGTACAAGCCGCTGGATTATGAATTTCCAGTGAAGTTGATGGTCAGAGTCGACCCAGGTCAATCTTTAGGACTGGTTTATACATTTCCAAGCATGAAAACAAAGCATAAATATGCACATATGACAGATGCGTTTTCTTCGGTTCTTTCTATTTCTAGCTCCAAACATTTCAATGAGCTGTTTTTTGTTGTGGAAATACTTTTTTGTAGTTTTTCAAAAAGTGAATTCAGTATTCAGTAACACTCGCTGCTTCTGTGGAGGATTTACTGCATGAGAGCCTAATATAACAAGTTACAGAAAAAAAGACTGATGCCATATTTCACCTATAATAAGAGGGCTCTCCTTTAATAGTAGCCCACCACCTTTACTTTTCAAACTTTTTTTTTTTTTAATTCTTCAAAATTCAATATTGTTTGAGCTTTTGTAACCAGAGTCAAGTAACAATAAAAAATGTTTTTTTTTCCATTTTATAATATTCGGGGGAAATACAGTAATTATTCATGTCATAAGGGCATAATTATATACTCAAAAAGGTATATATGTCATGAGTTTTTTTAGTTCAAAGTACATTTAAGCCATTTTATTCTATTTATTTATTTTGAATCCTTAGACTAGGTTTAACTTCCTTTTTTTTTTTTACAAACCCAATTATATATTCAGCACATATTGGGGCATTTGCTGGTGTCAATAAAACATTTCTGTCTCTGCCAGATGTATTGTTCAGATTGCATGTCAACCAACAGTAATGTAAAATTCTCAGACCTTATGATATTCAGTAAATTTAATAAACAGATTTTACAACTATGGCTGCAAAATTGCTTTATTTTGCTTTATTACTCCACTGAGTTTGTTGATATGTAGTTCAAAACGAAAATGGACTGTGCTGAATTTACAAT
>JAWPHD010025912.1:0-14862 GCA_037043455.1 Cyrtodaria siliqua | reverse complement strand
GCACCTAACAAAAATCTAAGTGCCCAATTAAAGAAAATCAAGCTCCTAATAAAGAACTCAATGCCCAAGTAAGAAACATCTAGCTGCTAATGAAGAACTGACTGATCATTTACAGAACATCTAGCGCCTAACAAAGAACTGAATGACCAATTACAGAACATCTAGTGCAAAACACAGAACGAAATCCCAAAGAAGAAAATTATAATGCCAACGAACGGAATATTCTAGCACCTAACAAAATAACTCAAGGCCCAAGTAAGTACCATCTAGCATCTAACAAAGCACTAAATACCCTAGAAAGGAACATCTAGAACATAATAATAAAATCCAGTGCCCAAGAAATGAACATCAAGCACCTAACAAAGAACTCAATGTCCGACTACAGAGCGTCTAGTACCTAACAAAGAACTCAATACTCAAGAAATGAACACCTAGCTCCTAATAAAGAACTCAGTTTCCAAATACAGAAAATCTAGGATCTAATATTGATCTCAATGCACAGGTAAGGAACATCTAGCTCCTAATATAAACTCAGTGCCCAAGTAAGGAACATTATATCACCTAACAAGAGCGCCGGCTAACGGGGCATTATAAGCCCGTTTCCTAAAGATTTTATGTTAAAAGCATTTCGTAGGTGCCAGGTCAATATAATCCTTACCTTTGACCTTCTAACAAAAGAAATAACTGATAGGGGATGTTACTTATCAAGAGCAATATTTGTATAAAGTTTCAAGACTGTATATTAAAACCGTGAATAACAGCTGGGAAGGAATTTGTCATGATCAGGTAACAGTGACCATGATATATGACCTGCTAAGCTTAAAATCAACAGGGGTTGTTGTTTTAACATGGGTACTATTTATGCAAAGTTTCAAAACTGTAGGTCTAAAAGTTACAAGTTACAGTGAGGAAAATGTCTTAGGATTCAGTCAATGTCAGTATAATGTGACCTTGATGACCTACTGAACCCAAAAGTAATAGGCTTTCTCCTCTGACCAAGGACAATGCACCTATAATTTTAGTAAGTGTGGGTATCATATTTCCGAAATTGTCATTTCCATATGAGGACATGATAAGACCTTTGACCTACTAAGAACAAAAGCAATAGGGTTCCTCCTCTCAGCAAGGGAAATGTATCTGCAATGGTTCATGAGTGTAGGTATTATACCCCTGGAGATATCACTTGGAATATGTACTGGTGACCTTGACATTTAACCTAGTTACCCCAAAAGCAACAGGGTTCTTCCTCTGACTGAAGGCAATGTATCTATAACGTTTCATGAGTGTGAGTGTTGTGGTTTCACAGTTATTTGGCGGAATGTGTATTTCCATATAAGGTCATGGTGAACTTGACAGTTGGCCTACTAACCCCAAACACATTAGGATTTCTCCACTCACCATGGGCAATCTATGTATGAAGTTTAAAAGTGTAGGTGTTTCAATTTTGAAGTTATCATGATGAATGCATTTTTTTATATAAGGTGACGGTGACCTTGACATTTGACCTACTGACCCCAAAAGCAATAGGATTCCTCCTCTCCATGTACCTATGAAGTTTATGAGTGTAGGTGATACGGTTTTGAAGTTATTATGTTGAAGGTATATGTTTCATATAAGGTCACTGTGACCTTAACCTTAAACCTACTGGCCCCAAAAGCAATAGGGCTCCTCCTCTCACCTAGGATAATGTACCTAAGACATTTTATGAGTATAGGTTTACCGTTTGGAAGTTATTATGCAGAATTCATATTTCCATATACGGTGATTGTGACCTTGATCTTTGACCTACTGACACCAAAACCAACTGGATTCTTCCTCTCACCTAGGGCAATGTCTCTATTAAGTTTTATGAGTGTATGTGCTACAGTCTTGAAGTTATTTTGCGGAATGCATATTTCCATGTAAGGTCACGGCGACCTTGACCTTTGACTTACTGTCCACAAACAAAAAAAAATCTTCCTCTCACCTAGGACAATGTACCTATGAAGTTTTTTAGTGTAGGTGTTATGGTTTTAAAGCTATTGAGCGGAATGCATATTTCCATATAAGGTCACCGTGACCTTGAACTTTGAACTACTGGCCCACAAACCATTAATGTTCCTGCTCTTACCTAGGGCAATGTACCTATGAAATATCATGATAGTTGGTCTTATACTTTTGGAGTTATGCGGAATGCACAAGTGAACGGACGGACGTACGGACGTACTGACGTTTTTCAAACGGGCATATAAAAAGAACTCATTGCCCAAGTACAGAACATCTAACACCTAATTAAGAACTCGATGCCAATGTAAGAAAAATCTAGCACCTAACAAAGAACTCAATGCCCAAGTACAGAACGACTATCACTAGCAAAGAACTCAATGCCTAAGTAAGGAACATCTAGCACCCAACAAAGATATTAGTCCTCAAGACAGGACATCTAGCACCTTACAAAGAACTCAGTGCCCAAGTAAGGAACATCTAGTGTCTAATAAAAAACTCAATGCCAAAGAAAGAAAATTCTAGAACATAACAACCTACCTAATGTCAGCGAAAGGAACATCTAGTAGCTAGCAGAGAACTAAATGCCCAATAAAGGAACATCTAGCACATATCAAAGAACCCAGTGCCCAATAAATGAACATCTAGCACCTAACAAAGAACTCAATGCCCATATAAGGAACATCTAGCACCTAACAAAGACTCCAGTGCCAAAGAAATGAAAATCTAGCACCTAAAAAGAACTCAATACCCCACTTAAGAACATCTAGCACCTATCAAATAACTCAATGCACAAATACAGAACCACTAGCACCTAGCATAGAACTCAATGCCCAAATACAGAACCACTATCTCCTAGCATAGAACTCAATGCCCAAATACAGAATCACTAGCACCTAACAAAGAACTCGATATCCGACTTAAGAACATCTAGCACCTACAAAATAACTCAATGCCCAAATACAGAACCACTAGCACTTAGCATAGAACTCAATGCCCAAATACAGAATCACTAGCACCTAGCAAAGAACTCAATGCCCAAATACAAAACGACTAGCTCATAGCAAAGAACTCAATGCCCAAATACAGAATCACTAGCACCTAGCATAGAACTCAATGACCAAATACAGAATCACCAGCACCTAGTTAAGAACTCAATGCCCAAATACAGAACCACTAGCACCTAGCACCTAGCAAAGAACTCAATTTCCCAAATACAGAAGCACTAACACCTAGCAAAGAACTCAATTTTCCAAATACAAAATCACTAGCACCTAACAAAGAACTCAATATCCGACTTAAGAACATCTAGCACCTACCAAAAAACTCAATGCCAAATACAGAACCACTAGCACATAGCAAAGAACTCAATGCCCAAATACAGAACCACTAGCACATAGCAAAGAACTCAATGCCCAAATATAGAACTACTAGCACATAGCAAAGAACTCAATGCCCAAATACAGAACCACTAGCACTTAGCATAGAACTCAATGCCCAAATACAGAATCTCTAGCACCTAGCAAAGAACTCAATGCCCAAATACAGAATCACCAGCACCTAGTAAAGAACTCAATGCCCAAATACAGAACAACTAGCACCAAGCAAAGAACTCAATTTCCCAAATACAGAATCACTAGCACCTAGCATACTGTATTCATGTATCCATACCATATTCATGTATCCATACAATATTCATGTATCCATACCATATTCATATATCCATACCATATTTATGTATCCATACCATATTCATTTATCCCCATACCATATTCATGTATCCTACCATATTGATGTATCCATACCATATGCATGTGTCCATACCATATTCATGTATCTATACCATATTCATTTATCTATACCATATTCATGTATCCATACCATATTCATGTATCTATATCATATTCGTTTATCTATACCATATTCATGTAACATTATTTACATTATTTAAGATGTCTGTGTTTGTCAACCCCTTTAAGTTTTTTGTGCATACTTTGCATTTTCCTTATATTGTGTGTTGTTTTGTATGTTGTGTGTTGTTTTGTATAGTGTGTGTTGTTTTGTATGTTGTGTGTTGTTTTGTATGTTGTGTGTTGTTTTGTATATTGTGTGTTGTTTTGTATGTTGTGTGTCTTTTGGTATATTGAGTGTTTTTTTGTATATGGTGTATGCTTTGTATATTGTGTTTGTGTGTTGTTTTGCATATTGTGTGTTTTATTTTGTATATGGTGTATGTTTTGTATATTGTGTGTTGTTTTGTATATTTTGTGTTGTTTTGTATATTTTGTATATTTTGTGTTGTGTTGTATGCGTGATTTTGGTTGACTATGTTCTGTGAATGCTACATTTTCTGATCGACATGTATACCTACTTATAAGAAGCACTTCCAGTTTAAGTGAAGTGCGTTGCCTTGATATTCTTAAGCGTTAGTACACACACACACACGCACGCACGCACGCACGCACGCAGATATATGTATAGATTTGAACCCGTTCACATAGAACACCAACATCGACACAGCGCCTCGCCTAACAGCAGACGCCTTAGCCCACTCGGCCTGCTAGTCGACCTAAAAATATTAATTTCGAAAATCGGATAATATTAAGGTTTTACTCTTGAACGCGTCGGAAATATTCGGGTTTGTCCGTCAAATAACAACAACCATATCGTATATTGATACAATAGAAGATTCACATTACGTGTTACAATCTCAGGTACCTATACAAACATAAATCATAGAAAGACGACAGATCGTATTATATTATTTGAGATAATTAAATTCATAGTAACGAACTTTCTTCAACGTAGAATCTATAAGATAAAAGTAAAAACATTAAATATTGTATGTGGAAACAATTGTGTACATACCACTTACCAACGGATTCAAACCAGCGGCCGTCGGAAACAAACCTCGACACAGCGCCTCGCCCAATAGCAGATGCCTTAGCCAAATCGGCCACCTAGTCAGTTTAAAAAGAGATTTCCCGCCACCAGTAAGAGAAACACATGGGTAGGTACATTACTGTATACTGTATTCAGTATTTTTAACCCACTGTTTTCTGATATATCAGCAAACCATATGTGAAACCGCCTCCCCCCACTCCCGCCCCTCCCCCACCCCGCAAATCTAACCTATTTAGCCGTCTTTGGTAACTGATATAATTATAGCCCGTATAATATTCTGTATAATTTCTGTCTAATCTCCGGGGTTTGGCTGCCGCCTCCAGTAAGAGAAACGCATGGGTAGATGCATTACTGTATACTGTATTCAGTATTTTTAATCCACTGTTTTCTGATATATTAGCAAACCATATGTAAAATTGCCTTCCCCCACTCCCCGCCCCCTCCCCCACACCGAAAATATAACATATTTGGCCCTCTTTGATAACGTATAATTATAGCCCGTATAATATTCAATAACAAAACGTAAAAGCATTTGAGTATGTCGGCTGTTGCCGTAAATTAAATATCTGCTGCATCACAGTCAACGAAATTTAACTCTGCCCTTTTTGTTCATCTTAGGTAAGTGTACTGACCCAGACATTTGCGGGAGTCTGTTTGTATTTTGTATGACAAAAGCTCAACTTCTATATCGAATATTGTGCTTTCAAACCTTGATTTAACACCCGATATTATAGATCATATTCTTTCCGGTATTTCCAAATACAGAATCACTAGCACCTAGCATAGAACTCAATGCCCAAATACAGAACCACTAGCACCTAGTAAAGAACTCAATGCCTAAATACAGAATCACCAGCACCTAGCAAAGAACTCAATGTCCACATACAGAACCACTAGCACCTATCATGGAACTCAATGCCCAAATACAGAATCACTACCACCTAGCAAAGAACTCAGTGCCCAAATACAGAACCACTAGCACCTGGCATAGAACTCAATGCCCAAATAAAGAACCTCTAGAACCCAACAAGGAACACATTGCTCAAGTAAAAAAACACCTATCACTTAAGAGAAAACTCATTGCCCAAGTAAGGTCCATCAATCACCTAATACAGACCTCAGTGCCCAAGTAAAGAACATCTTGCACCTAACAAAAAAAATCAATGCCCAAGTAAGGAACATCTAGCCCCAAGTAAAGAACGTATTGCACCTAACAAACAACTCAATGCCCAAGTAAGGAACATCTAGCCCCTAATAAAAAACTTATTGCCCAAGTAAGGTCCATCAATCACCTAATACAGACCTCAGTGCCCAAGTAAAGAACATCTTGCACCTAACAAAAAAAATCAATGCCCAAGTAAGGAACATCTAGCCCCTAATAAAAAACGTATTGCCCAAGTAAGGTCCATCAGTCACCTAATACAGACCTCAGTGCCCAAGTAAAGAACATCTTGCACCTAACAAAAAACTCAGTGCCCAAGAAAGGAGCAACCAGCACATACCAACGAACTCAGTGTCTATGTAAAATTCATATATCACCTAACAAAGAACTCATCTTGCACCTAACTCAATGCACAAGACAGGAAATCTAGAACCTAACAAAGAACTCAATGCCCATGTAAGGAACATCTAGCACTTAACAGAGAACTGAATGTCCAAGTCAGGACCATCAATCACCTCAAACAGACCTCAGTGCATAAAAGAAATATCATCTAGCACCTAACAAAGAGTCCTGCGCCAAAATAAATAACATCTCGAAACTAACAACGAACCCAATGCCCATGTAAGGTACATCTAATACCGAACAAAGAACTAACGGCCAAAGTAAATAATATATATCACCTAACAAATGCCCAAGTACAAAACATCTAGAACCTAGTAAAGAACTCACTGGCCAAGTACGGAACATTTAGCACATAATAAAGGACTCTGTTCAAGAGTACAGAACATCTAACGCCTAACAAAGTGCTCAATGCCCAAATAAGGAACATCCAGCTCCTAGTAAAGAACTCAGTGCCGAAGTACAAAACATCTAGAACCTAGAAAAGAACTCACTGCCCAAGTAAGTAACATCTAGCACATAACAACGAACTAAATGCCCATATAAGGAACATCTAGCTCCTAGTAAAATACTCAGTGCCCAAGTACAAACATCTAGAACCTAGTAAAGAACTCACTGCCCAAGTAAGTAACATTTAGCACATAACAATGAACTAAATACCCATATAAGGAACATCTAGCACCTAACAAATAATTAGATAGACCGCCAACAATAGTCCAAACAAAGGGGTTTTTGAAAAGTTCAATACACCAGGGAGTTAGCCCCCTTTTTCTTAAAACATGCATTTTGGCCGCTAAAACAAATTAAATCTACGAAAATTACCGAAATGTGTCCGAGACAATATTCTCTATATGTTCCGTACCAAAAAATCACAAACAAATATAACACAGATTGTGTAGATGGCAGCTTTAGATTATCAACATTCATCAAATTACATCCCTTTAACATTTCCATATCATCCATAAAATATTATTGCTTGGCAAATTTGAAACTGTTTAATGGGGTATTTAGTACTCACTTAAGTGAGCTTACAAACATCAAACATTGTTTCATTAAAACGCTGTTTAAGCTTTTATAAGCCCTCAAAATCTGGTCTATGGAAATACCAGCAAACAAGTCGGAAGTTTCTTTTTTTGTTCAGACAAAGAACTCAGAGCCAAAAGAGTAACATCTAGCTCCTAATAAAGAACGCAATGCCCAAGTACGGAATATTAAGCACCTTATAAAGAAATCATCGCCCAAGTTAGGAACATCTAGCTCCTAATAAGATTACAATGCCCAAGTAATGTAGCACCCAATAAAGCATACAATTCCCAAGTAAGGAACGTCAAGCTCCTAATAAAGATTACAATGCCCAAGTAAGGAACGTCAAGCTCCTAATAAAGATTACAATTCCCAAGTAAGGAAATGTAGCACCCAATAAAGCATACAATTCCCAAGTAAGGAACGTCAAGCTCCTAATAAAGATTACAATTCCCAAGTAAGGAACGTCAAGCTCCTAATAAAGATTACAATTCCCAAGTAAGGAAATGTAGCACCCAATAAAGCATACAATTCCCAAGTAAGGAACGTCAAGCTCCTAATAAAGATTACAATTCCCAAGTAAGGAACGTCAAGCTCCTAATAAAGATTACAATTTCCAAGTAAGGAAATGTAGCACCCAATAAAGCATACAATTCCCAAGTAAGGAACGTCAAGCTCCTAATAAAGATTACAATTCCCAAGTAAGGAACGTCAAGCTCCTAATAAAGATTACAATTCCCAAGTAAGGAACGTCAAGCTCCTAATAAAGATTACAATTCCCAAGTAAGGAAATGTAGCACCCAATAAAGCATACAATTCCCAAGTAAGGAACGTCAAGTTCCTAATAAAGATTACAATTCCCAAGTAAGGAACGTCAAGCTCCTAATAAAGATTACAATTCCCAAGTAAGGAAATGTAGCACCCAATAAAGCATACAATTCCCAAGTAAGGAACGTCAAGCTCCTAATAAAGATTACAATGCCCAAGTAAGGAAATGTAGCACCCAATAAAGCATACAATTCCCAAGTAAGGAACGTCAAGCTCCTAATAAAGATTACAATGCCCAAGTAAGGAAATGTAGCACCCAATAAAGCATACAATTCCCAAGTAAGGAACGTCAAGCTCCTAATAAAGATTACAATTCCCAAGTAAGGAACGTCAAGCTCCTAATAAAGATTACAATTCCCAAGTAAGGAACGTCAAGCTCCTAATAAAGATTACAATTCCCAAGTAAGGAACGTCAAGCTCCTAATAAAGATTACAATTCCCAAGTAAGGAACGTCAAGCTCCTAATAAAGATTACAATGCCCAAGTAAGGAAATGTAGCACCCAATAAAGCATACAATTCCCAAGTAAGGAACGTCAAGCTCCTAATAAAGATTACAATTCCCAAGTAAGGAACGTCAAGCTCCTAATAAAGATTACAATTCCCAAGTAAGGAAATGTAGCACCCAATAAAGCATACAATTCCCAAGTAAGGAACGTCAAGCTCCTAATAAAGATTACAATTCCCAAGTAAGGAACGTCAAGCTCCTAATAAAGATTACAATTCCCAAGTAAGGAACGTCAAGCTCCTAATAAAGATTACAATTCCCAAGTAAGGAAATGTAGCACCCAATAAAGCATACAATTCCCAAGTAAGGAACGTCAAGCTCCTAATAAAGATTACAATTCCCAAGTAAGGAACGTCAAGCTCCTAATAAAGATTACAATTCCCAAGTAAGGAAATGTAGCACCCAATAAAGCATACAATTCCCAAGTAAGGAACGTCAAGCTCCTAATAAAGATTACAATGCCCAAGTAAGGAAATGTAGCACCCAATAAAGCATACAATTCCCAAGTAAGGCACGTCAAGCTCCTAATAAAGATTACAATGCCCAAGTAAGGAAATGTAGCACCCAATAAAGCATACAATTCCCAAGTAAGGAACGTCAAGCTCCTAATAAAGATTACAATTCCCAAGTAAGGAACGTCAAGCTCCTAATAAAGATTACAATTCCCAAGTAAGGAACGTCAAGCTCCTAATAAAGATTACAATTCCCAAGTAAGGAACGTCAAGCTCCTAATAAAGATTACAATTCCCAAGTAAGGAACGTCAAGCTCCTAATAAAGATTACAATGCCCAAGTAAGGAAATGTAGCACCCAATAAAGCATACAATTCCCAAGTAAGGAACGTCAAGCTCCTAATAAAGATTACAATTCCCAAGTAAGGAACGTCAAGCTCCTAATAAAGATTACAATTCCCAAGTAAGGAAATGTAGCACCCAATAAAGCATACAATTCCCAAGTAAGGAACGTCAAGCTCCTAATAAAGATTACAATTCCCAAGTAAGGAACGTCAAGCTCCTAATAAAGATTACAATTCCCAAGTAAGGAACGTCAAGCTCCTAATAAAGATTACAATTCCCAAGTAAGGAAATGTAGCACCCAATAAAGCATACAATTCCCAAGTAAGGAACGTCAAGCTCCTAATAAAGATTACAATTCCCAAGTAAGGAAATGTAGCACCCAATAAAGCATACAATTCCCAAGTAAGGAACGTCAAGCTCCTAATAAAGATTACAATTCCCAAGTAAGGAACGTCAAGCTCCTAATAAAGATTACAATTCCCAAGTAAGGAAATGTAGCACCCAATAAGGCATACAATTCCCAAGTAAGGAACGTCAAGCTCCTAATAAAGATTACAATTCCCAAGTAAGGAACGTCAAGCTCCTAATAAAGATTACAATTCCCAAGTAAGGAACGTCAAGCTCCTAATAAAGATTACAATTCCCAAGTAAGGAAATGTAGCACCCAATAAAGCATACACTTCCCAAGTAAGGAACGTCAAGCTCCTAATAAAGATTACAATTTCCAAGTAAGGAAATGTAGCACCCAATAAAGCATACAATTCCCAAGTAAGGAACGTCAAGCTCCTAATAAAGATTACAATTCCCAAGTAAGGAACGTCAAGCTCCTAATAAAGATTACAATTCCCAAGTAAGGAACGTCAAGCTCCTAATAAAGATTACAATTCCCAAGTAAGGAAATGTAGCACCCAATAAAGCATACACTTCCCAAGTAAGGAACGTCAAGCTCCTAATAAAGATTACAATTCCCAAGTAAGGAACGTCAAGCTCCTAATAAAGATTACAATTTCCAAGTAAGGAAATGTAGCACCCAATAAAGCATACAATTCCCAAGTAAGGAACGTCAAGCTCCTAATAAAGATTACAATTCCCAAGTAAGGAACGTCAAGCTCCTTATAAAGCATACAATTCCCAAGTAAGGAAATGTAGCACCCAATAAAGTATACAATTCCCAAGTAAGGAACGTCAAGCTCCTAATAAAGATTACAATTCCCAAGTAAGGAAATGTAGCACCCAATAAAGCATACAATTCCCAAGTAAGGAACGTCAAGCTCCTAATAAAGATTACAATTCCCAAGTAAGGAAATGTAGCACCCAATAAAGCATACAATTCCCAAGTAAGGAACGTCAAGCTCCTAATAAAGATTACAATTCCCAAGTAAGGAAATGTAGCACCCAATAAAGCATACAATTCCCAATTAAGGAACGTCAAGCTCCTAATAAAGATTACAATTCCCAAGTAAGGAACGTCAAGCTCCTTATAAAGCATACAATTCCCAAGTAAGGAAATGTAGCACCCAATAAAGTATGCAATTCCCAAGTAAGGAACGTCAAGCTCCTAATAAAGATTACAATTCCCAAGTAAGGAAATGTAGCACCCAATAAAGCATACAATTCCCAAGTAAGGAACGTCAAGCTCCTAATAAAGATTACAATTCCCAAGTAAGGAAATGTAGCACCCAATAAAGCATACAATTCCCAAGTAAGGAACGTCAAGCTCCTAATAAAGATTACAATTCCCAAGTAAGGAAATGTAGCACCCAATAAAGCATACAATTCCCAAGTAAGGAACGTCAAGCTCCTAATAAAGATTACAATTCCCAAGTAAGGAACGTCAAGCTCCTAATAAAGATTACAATTTCCAAGTAAGGAAATGTAGCACCCAATAAAGCATACAATTCCCAAGTAAGGAACGTCAAGCTCCTAATAAAGATTACAATTCCCAAGTAAGGAACGTCAAGCTCCTAATAAAGATTACAATGCCCAAGTAAGGAAATGTAGCACCCAATAAAGCATACAATTCCCTAGTAAGGAACGTCAAGCTCCTAATAAAGATTACAATTCCCAAGTAAGGAACGTCAAGCTCCTAATAAAGCATACAATTCCCAAGTAAGGAAATGTAGCACCCAATAAAGTATACAATTCCCAAGTAAGGAACGTCAAGCTCCTAATAAAGATTACAATTCCCAAGTAAGGAACGTCAAGCTCCTAATAAAGATTACAATTCCCAAGTAAGGAAATGTAGCACCCAATTAAGCATACAATTCCCAAGTAAGGAACGTCAAGCTCCTAATAAAGATTACAATTCCCAAGTAAGGAACGTCAAGCTCCTAATAAAGATTACAATTTCCAAGTAAGGAAATGTAGCACCCAATAAAGCATACAATTCCCAAGTAAGGAACGTCAAGCTCCTAATAAAGATTACAATTCCCAAGTAAGGAACGTCAAGCTCCTAATAAAGATTAAAATGCCCAAGTAAGGAAATGTAGCACCCAATAAAGCATACAATTCCCAAGTAAGGAACGTCAAGCTCCTAATAAAGATTACAATTCCCAAGTAAGGAACGTCAAGCTCCTAATAAAGCATACAATTCCCAAGTAAGGAAATGTAGCACCCAATAAAGTATACAATTCCCAAGTAAGGAACGTCAAGCTCCTAATAAAGATTACAATTCCCAAGTAAGGAAATGTAGCACCCAATAAAGCATACAATTCCCAAGTAAGGAACGTCAAGCTCCTAATAAAGATTACAATTCCCAAGTAAGGAAATGTAGCACCCAATAAAGCATACAATTCCCAAGTAAGGAACGTCAAGCTCCTAATAAAGATTACAATTCCCAAGTAAGGAACGTCAAGCTCCTAATAAAGCATACAATTCCCAAGTAAGGAAATGTAGCACCCAATAAAGTATACAATTCCCAAGTAAGGAACGTCAAGCTCGTAATAAAGATTACAATTCCCAAGTAAGGAAATGTAGCACCCAATAAAGCATACAATTCCCAAGTAAGGAACGTCAAGCTCCTAATAAAGATTACAATTCCCAAGTAAGGAAATGTAGCACCCAATAAAGCATACAATTCCCAAGTAAGGAACGTCTAGCTCCTAATAAAGATTACAATTCCCAAGTAAGGAACATTTAGCACCTAACAAAGAACCCAGTGCCCACGTATAGAACTATCTCCTAATAAAAAACGCAATGCCTAAGTACAGAACATCTAGCACATAATAAGTAACGCACTGCCCAAGTAAGCAACATCTAACACCTAATGAAGAATTATTGAGAAAAACCAAGAAGTTCATCCATGACGAATTTTATTTGGATCTGATATCCAACGACTGCTTCAGCATCAAAACTTGAAGATTTTATGAAAACAGCAAGAAATGGAAGACGTGTAAAGTTTTCAGTTAAATATCGATATATCCCAGATAGTCTTCCTCAAATGGAAGTATGAATAAACAAAGTGTTAATGGAACATTGGGTTTAATAGTATACATCGCATCCACCTCATCATGGAGCTATATCTCCATACCATATTCATGTATCCATACGATATGCATGTATCATATTCAGGGGCGGATCCAGGATTTCAGGTTAGGGGGGCGTAAGTTTTTAGTCAATTTTCGGGTCCGTCACTAGCCTCATAAAACGGTTGCGGTAATGCATTGATAGGGTAAACAATTCCGTTTTCAAATGAAAGGATTTAACAATGTATTAATTAAACCACTCATTAGCCATTATGCGTTGAGCGAGCGGTAATTTGTTTTATACTTAGTTCGTGCATTGAAATTGTTTGATATTTTATCTACAGTAACATGGACATACATGTATGAATAAAAAAAAGTCCGTTTTCAAATAAAAGAATTTAACAATGTGTTAATTAAACCACTCATTAGCCATTATGCGTCGAGCGAGCGAAGCGAGCAAAAAAAAAATTATACTGTGGGCGTGCAACGAAATTGTTTGATATTTTATCTACAGTAACATGGACATACATGTATGAATAAAAAAGTCCGTTTTCAAATAAAAGGATTTAACAATGTGTTAATTAAACCACTCATTAGCCATTATGCGTCGAGCGAGCGAAGCGAGCGAGAACATTTTTTATACTGCGGGCGTGCATCGAAATTGTTTGATATTTTATCTACAGTAACATGGACATACATGTATGAATAAAAAAGTCCGTTTTCTAATAAAAGGATTTTAACAATGTGTTAATTAAACCACTCATTAGCCATTATGCGTTGAGCGAGCGATAATTTTTTTTATACTTAGTGCGTGCATTGAAATTGTTTGATATTTTATCTACAGTAACATGGACATACATGTATGAATAAAAAAAAGTCCGTTTTCAAATAAAAGAATTTAACAATGTGTTAATTAAACCACTCATTAGCCATTATGCGTCGAGCGAGCGAAGCGAGCAAAAAAAAAAATTATACTGTGGGCGTGCAACGAAATTGTTTGATATTTTATCTACAGTAACATGGACATACATGTATGAATAAAAAAGTCCGTTTTCAAATAAAAGGATTTAACAATGTGTTAATTAAACCACTCATTAGCCATTATGCGTCGAGCGAGCGAAGCGAGCGAGAACATTTTTTATACTGCGAGCGTGCATCGAAATTGTTTGATATTTTATCTACAGTAACATGGACATACATGTATGAATAAAAAAGTCCGTTTTCTAATAAAAGGATTTAACAATGTGTTAATTAAACCACTCATTAGCCATTATGCGCCGAGCGAGAATTTTTTTTATACTGAGGGCGTGCATCGAAATTGTTTGATATTTTATCTACAGTAACATGGACATACATGTATGAATAAAAAAGTCCGTTTTCAAATAAAAGGATTTAACAATGTGTTAATTAAACCACTCGTTAGCCATTATGCGCCGAGCGAGCGAAGCGAGCGAGAAAAAAATGTATACTGAGGGCGTGCAACGAAATTGTTTGATAAAATCTACAGTAACATGGACATACATGTATGATCCGGAATTTTGAGGGGGGCGGGGCGCCCCCCCCCCCCCCCCCTGGATCCGCTAGTGATATTGATGTATCCATACCATATGCATGTGTCCATACCATATTCATGTATCCGTACCTTATTCCTGAATCCATACCATATTCATGTATCCATACCTTATTCCTGAATCCATACCATATTCATGTATCCATACCTTATTCCTGAATCCATACCATATTCATGTATCCATACCATATTCATGTATCCATACCTTATTCCTGAATCCATACCAT
>JAWPHD010025911.1:0-14867 GCA_037043455.1 Cyrtodaria siliqua | reverse complement strand
GTGTAAGAACGGATTTTATATGTGTAAGAACGGAATATATGTGTAAGAATAAATATGCGTAAGAACGGAATATATATGTGTAAGAACGGAATACATATGTGTAAGAACAGAATATATGTGTACGAACTGAATATAATATGTGTAAGAACTGAATATATGTGTGTAAGAACTGCACATATATGCGTAAGAACTGAATATATATGCGTAGAACTGAATATATATGCATAAGAACTGAATATATATGCGTTAGAACTGAATATGTATGTATAAGTACGGAATATATATGTGTAATAACGGAATATATATGTGTAATAACGGAATATATATGCGTAAGAACTGTATAAATATGCGTAAGAACTGAATATATATGCGTAAGAACTGGAATATATATGTGTAAGAACGGAATATATATGTGTTAGAACGGAATATTTATGTGTAGAAGTGAATATATATTGTAGTACTGAATATATATGTGTAAGAACTGAATATTTATGTGTAAGAACTGAATATATATGTGTAAGAACTGAATATATATGTGTAGGAACTGAATATATATGTAAAAGAACTGATATATATGCGTAAAACTGAATATATCTGCCTAAGTACTGAACATATATATGTAAGAAAGGAATATATATGCGTAATAACTGAACATATATGTGTAAGAAATGAATATATATGCGTAAGAACGGAATATATATGTATAAGAACGGAATTTATATGGGATAGATATGAGAAGAAACTGAATATATATGTGTAAGAACGGAATATATGTGTAAGAATATATATGCGTAAGAACGGAATATATATGTGTAAGAACGCATTATATACAAGAACGGATATATATGTGTAAGACAGAATATATGTGTACGAACGGAATATATATGTTTAAGAACTGAATATATATGTGTAAGAAGTGCACATATATGCGTAAGAACTGAATATATATGCGAAAGAACGGAATATATATGCGTAAGAACGGAATATATATGTGTAAGATCTGAATATATAATGTGTAAGAACGGAATATATATGTGTAAGAAGTGAATATATATGTGTAGAACGGAATATATATGTGTAGAACTGCACATATATGCGTAAGACCTGAATATATAAGCGTAGAACTGAATATATATGCGTAAGAACTGAATATATATGGTAGACTGAATAATATGCGTAAGAACTGAATATATATGCGTAAGAACTTAATATATATGTGTAAGAACGAATATATATGTGTAAGACGGAATATATATGTGTTAGAAGTGAATATATATGTGTAAGAAGTGAATTAATATGTGTAAGAACTGATATTTATGTGTAAGAACTGAATATATATGTGTAAGAACTGAATATATATGTGTAAGAACGGAATATATATGTGTAAGACAGAATATATATGTGTTAGAACTGATATATATGTGTAAGAACTGAATATATATGTGTAAGAACTGAATATATATGTGTAAGAACTAAATATATATGTGTAAGAACTGAATATATATGTGTAAGAACGGAATATATATGTGTAAGAAGTGAATATATATGTGTAAGAACTGAATATATATGTGTTAGAACTGAATATATATGTGTAAGAACGGAATATATGTGTTAGAATATATATGCGTAAGAACGGAATATATATGTGTAAGAACGGAATATATATGTGTAAGAAGTGAATATATATGTGTAAGAACGGAATATATATGTGTAACAACTGAAGATATATGCGTAAGAACGGAATATATATGTGTAAGAACTGCACATATATGCGGAAGACCTGAATATATAAGCGTAAGAACTGAATATATATGCGTAAGAACTGAATATATATGCGTCAAACTGAATATATATGCGAAAGAACGGAATATATATGCGTAAGAACGGAATATATGTGTAAGAACGGAATATATATGCGTAAGAACTGAATATATATCCGTAAGAACTGAATATATATGCGTAAGAACTTAATATATATGTGTAAGAACGGAATATATATGTGTAAGAACGGAATATATATGTGTTAGAAGTGAATATATATGTGTAAGAAGTGAATATATATGTGTAAGAACTAAATATATATGTGTAAGAACTGAATATATATGTGTAAGAACGGAATATATATGTGTAAGAAGTGAATATATATGTGTAAGAACAAAATATATATGTGTTAGAACTGAATATATATGTGTAAGAACGGAATATATGTGTTAGAATATATATGCGTAAGAACGGAATATATATGTGTAAGAACGGAATATATATGTGTAAGAAGTGAATATATATGTGTAAGAACGGAATATATATGTGTAACAACTGAAGATATATGCGTAAGAACGGAATACATATGTGTAGGAACGGAATATATATGTGTAAGAGCGGAATATATGTGTAAGAATATATATGCGTAAGAACGGAATATATATGTGTAAGAACGGAATATATACGTGTAAGAACGGAATATGTATGTGTAAGAACGGAATATATATGTGTAAGAACGGAATATATACGTGTAAGAACGGAATACATATGTGTAAGAACAGAATATATATGTGTACGAACGGAATATATATGTGTAAGAACTGAATATATATGTGTAAGAACTGCTCATATATGCGTAAGAACTGAATATATATGCGTAAGAACTGAATATATATGCGTAAGAACTGAATATATATGCGTCAAACTTAATATATATGCGAATGAACGGAATATATATGCGTAAGAACGGAATATATGTGTAAGAACGGAATATATATGTGTAAAAACGGAATATATATGCGTAAGAACTGAATATATATGCGTAAGAACTGAATATTATGTGTAAGAACTGAATATATATGTGTAAGAACGGAATATATATGTGTAAGAACGGAATATATATGTGTAAGAAGTGAATATATATGTGTTAGAACTGAATATATATGTGTAAGAACTGAATATATATGTGTAAGAACTGAATATATATGTGTAAGAACTAAATATATATGTGTAAGAACTGAATATATATGTGTAAGAACGGAATATATATGTGTAAGAAGTGAATATATATGTGTAAGAACAGAATATATATGTGTTAGAACTGAATATATATGTGTAAGAACGGAATATATGTGTTAGAATATATATGCGTAAGAACGGAATATATATGTGTAAGAACGGAATATATATGTGTAAGAAGTGAATATATATGTGTAAGAACGGAATATATATGTGTAACAACTGAAGATATATGCGTAAGAACGGAATACATATGTGTAGGAACGGAATTTATATGTGTAAGAGCGGAATATATGTGTAAGAATATATATGCGTAAGAACGGAATATATATGTGTAAGAACGGAATATATACGTGTAAGAACGGAATATATATGTGTAAGAACGGAATATATATGTGTAAGAACGGAATATATACGTGTAAGAACGGAATACATATGTGTAAGAACAGAATATATATGTGTACGAACGGAATATATATGTGTAAGAACTGAATATATATGTGTAAGAACTGCTCATATATGCGTAAGAACTGAATATATATGCGTAAGAACTGAATATATATGCGTAAGAACTGAATATATATGCGTCAAACTTAATATATATGCGAATGAACGGAATATATATGCGTAAGAACGGAATATATGTGTAAGAACGGAATATATATGTGTTAAAACGGAATATATATGCGTAAGAACTGAATATATATGCGTAAGAACTGAATATATATGCGTAAGAACTGAATATATATGTGTAAGAACGGAATATATATGTGTAAGAACGGAATATATATGTGTAAGAAGTGAATATATATGTGTAAGAACTGAATATATATGTAAGAACTGAATATTTATGTGTAAGAACTGAATATATATGTGTAAGAACTGAATATATATGTGTAAGAACTGAATATATATGCGTAAAACTGAATATATCTGCCTAAGTACCGGACATATATGTGTAAGAAATGACTATATATGCGTAATAACTGAACATATATGTGTAAGAAGTGAATATATATGCGTAAGAACGGAATATATATGTATAAGAACGGAATTTATATGTGTAAAAACTGAATATATATTTGTAAGAACGGAATATATGTGTAAGAATATATATGCGTAAGGACGGAATATATATGTGTAAGAACGGAATATATACGTGAAAGAACGGAATATATATGTGTAAGAACAGAATATATGTGTACAAACGGAATATATATGTGTAAGAACTGAATATATATGTGTAAGAACTGCACATATATGCGTAAGAACTGAATATATATGCGTAAGAACTGAATATATATGCGAAAGAACGGAATATATATGCGTAAGAACGGAATATATGTGTAAGAACGAAATATATATGTGTAAGAAGTGAATATATATGTGTAAGAACTGAATATATATGCGTAAGAACTGAAAATATATGCGTAAGAACTGAATATATATGTGTAAGAAGTGAATATATATGTGTAAGAACTGAATATATATGTGTTAGAACTGAATATATATGTGTAAGAACGGAATATATGTGTAAGAATATATATGCGTAAGAACGGAATATATATGTGTAAGAACGGAATATATATGTGTAAGAAGTGAATATATATGTGTAAGAACGGAATATATATGTGTAAGAACTGAATATATATGCGTAAGAACGGAATATATATGTGTAAGAACGGAATTTATATGTGTAAGAACGGAATATATGTGTAAGAATATATATGCGTAAGAACGGAATATATATGTGTAAGAACGGAATATATACGTGTAAGAACGGAATATATATGTGTAAGAACAGAATATATATGTGTACGAACGGAATATATATGTGTAAGAACTGAATATATATGTGTAAGAACTGCACATATATGCGTAAGAACTGAATATATATGCGTAAGAACTGAATATATATGCGTAAGAACTGAATATATATGCGTCAAACTTAATATATATGCGAAAGAACGGAATATATATGCGTAAGAACGGAATATATGTGTAAGAACGGAATATATATGTGTAAGAACGGAATATATATGCGTAAGAACTGAATATATATGCGTAAGAACTGAATATATATGCATATGAACTGAATATATATGTGTAAGAACGGGATATATATGTGTAAGAACGGAATATATATGTGTAAGAAGTGAATATATATGTGTAAGAACTGAATATATATGTGTAAGAACTGAATATTTATGTGTAAGAACTGAATATATATGTGTAAGAACTGAATATATATGTGTAAGAACTGAATATATATTTGTAAGAACTGAATATATATGCGTAAAACTGAATATATATGCCTAAGTACTGAACATATATGTGTAAGAAATGAATCCATATGCGTAATAACTGAATATATATGCGTAAGAACGGAATATATATGTGTAAGAACTGAATATATATATGTGTAAGAACGGAATATATATGTATAAGAAGTGAATATATATGTGTAAGAACGGAATATATATGTGTAAGAACTGCACATATATGCGTAAGACCTGAATATATAAGCGTAAGAACTGAGTATATATGCGTAAGAACTGAATATATATGCGTCAAACTGAATATATATGCGAAAGAACAGATTATATATGCGTAAGAACGGAATATATATGTAAGAACGGAGGATATATGTGTAAGAACGGAATATATATGCGTAAGAACTGAATATATATGCGAAAGAACTGAATATATATGCGTAAGAACTGAATATATATGTGTAAGAACGGAATATATATGTGTAAGAACGGAATATATATGTGTAAGAAGTGAATATATATGTGTAAGAACTGAATATATATGTGTAAGAACTGAATATTTATGTGTAAGAACTGAATATATATGTGTAAGAACTGAATATATATGTGTAAGAACGGAATATATATGTGTAAGAAGTGAATATATTTGTGTAAGAACTGAATATATATGTGTTAGAACTGAATATATATGTGTAAGAACTGAATATATATGTGTAAGAACTGAATATATATGCGTCAGAACTGAATATATATGCGTAAGAACTGAATATATATGTGTAAGAACTGAATATATATGCGTAAGAACTGAATATATATGCATGAGAAAGGAATATATATGCGTAAGAACTGAATATATATGTGTAAGAACGGAATATATGTGTAGGAATATATAAGCGTAAGAACGGAATATATACGTGTAAGAACGGAATATATATGTGTAAGAACAGAATATATATGTGTACGAACGGAATATATATGTGTAAGAACTGAATATATATGTGTAAGAACTGCACATATATGCGTAAGAACTGAATATATATGCGTAAGAACTGAATATATATGCGAAAGAACGGAATATATATGCGTAAGAACGGAATATATGTGTAAGAACGGAATATATATGTGTAAGAAGTGAATATATATGTGTAAGAACTGAATATATATGCGTAAGAACTGAATATATATGCGTCAAACTTAATATATATGCGAAAGAACGGAATATATATGCGTAAGAACGGAATATATGTGTAAGAACGGAATATATATGTGTAAGAACGGAATATATATGCGTAAGAACTGAATATATATGCGTAAGAACTGAATATATATGCATATGAACTGAATATATATGTGTAAGAACGGGATATATATGTGTAAGAACGGAATATATATGTGTAAGAAGTGAATATATATGTGTAAGAACTGAATATATATGTGTAAGAACTGAATATTTATGTGTAAGAACTGAATATATATGTGTTAGAACTGAATATACATGTGTAAGAACTGAATATATATTTGTAAGAACTGAATATATATGCGTAAAACTGAATATATATGCCTAAGTACTGAACATATATGTGTAAGAAATGAATCTATATGCGTAATAACTGAATGTATATGCGTAAGAACGGAATATATATGTGTAAGAACTGAATATATATATGTGTAAGAACGGAATATATATGTATAAGAAGTGAATATATATGTGTAAGAACGGAATATATATGTGTAAGAACTGCACATATATGCGTAAGACCTGAATATATAAGCGTAAGAACTGAGTATATATGCGTAAGAACTGAATATATATGCGTCAAACTGAATATATATGCGAAAGAACGGATTATATATGCGTAAGAACGGAATATATATGTAAGAACGGAGGATATATGTGTAAGAACGGAATATATATGCGTAAGAACTGAATATATATGCGAAAGAACTGAATATATATGCGTAAGAACTGAATATATATGTGTAAGAACGGAATATATATGTGTAAGAACGGAATATATATGTGTAAGAAGTGAATATATATGTGTAAGAACTGAATATATATGTGTAAGAACTGAATATTTATGTGTAAGAACTGAATATATATGTGTAAGAACTGAATATATATGTGTAAGAACGGAATATATATGTGTAAGAAGTGAATATATTTGTGTAAGAACTGAATATATATGTGTTAGAACTGAATATATATGTGTAAGAACTGAATATATATGTGTAAGAACTGAATATATATGCGTCAGAACTGAATATATATGCGTAAGAACTGAATATATATGTGTAAGAACTGAATATATATGCGTAAGAACTGAATATATATGCATGAGAAAGGAATATATATGCGTAAGAACTGAATATATATGTGTAAGAACGGAATATATGTGTAGGAATATATAAGCGTAAGAACGGAATATATACGTGTAAGAACGGAATATATATGTGTAAGAACAGAATATATATGTGTACGAACGGAATATATATGTGTAAGAACTGAATATATATGTGTAAGAACTGCACATATATGCGTAAGAACTGAATATATATGCGTAAGAACTGAATATATATGCGAAAGAACGGAATATATATGCGTAAGAACGGAATATATGTGTAAGAACGGAATATATATGTGTAAGAAGTGAATATATATGTGTAAGAACTGAATATATATGCGTAAGAACGGAATATATATATGTAAAAACGGAATATATATGTGTAAGAAGTGAATATATATGTGTAAGAACTGAATATATATGTGTAAGAACTGAATATATATGTGTAAGAACTGAATATATATGTGTAAGAACGGAATATATATGTGTAAGAAGTGAATATATATGTGTAAGAACTGAATATATATGTGTTAGAACTGAATATATATGTGTAAGAACGGAATATATGTGTAAGAATATATATGCGTAAGAACGGAATATATATGTGTAAGAACGGAATATATATGTGTAAGAAGTGAATATATATGTGTAAGAACAGAATATATATGTGTTAGAACTGAATATATATGTGTAAGAACGGAATATATGTGTAAGAATAGATATGCGTAAGAACGGAATATATATGTGTAAGAACGGAATATATATGTGTAAGAAGTGAAAATATATGTGTAAGAACAGAATATATATGTGTAAGAACTGAAGATATATGTGTAAGAACGGAATATATACATGTAAGAACGGAATATGTATGTGTAAGAACAGAATATATATGTGTACGAACGGAATATATATGTGTAAGAACTGAATATATATGTGTAAGAACTGCTCATATATGCGTAAGAACTGAATATATATGCGTAAGAACTGAATATATACGCGTAAGAACTGAATATATATGCGTCAAACTTAATATATATGCGAAAGAACGGAATATATATGCGTAAGAACGGAATATATGTGTAAGAACGGAATACATATGTGTAAGAACGGAATATATATGCGTAAGAACTGAATATATATGCGTAAGAACAGAATATATATGCGTAAGAACTGAATATATATGTGTAAGAACGGAATTTATATGTGTAAGAACGGAATACATATGTATAAGAAGTGAATATATATGTGTAAGAACTGAATATATATGTGTAAGAACTAATATTTATGTGTAAGAACTGAATATATATGTGTAAGAACTGAATACATATGTGTAAGAACTGAATATATATGTGTAAGAACTGAATATATATGCGTAAAACTGAATATATCTGCCTAAGTACTGAACATATATGTGTAAGAAATGAATATATATGCGTAATAACTGAACATATATGTGTAAAAACTGAATATATATGCGTAAGAACGGAATATGTATGTATAAGAACGGAATTTATATGTGTAAAAACTGAATATATATGTGTTAGAACGGAATATATGTGTAAGAATATATATGCGTAAGAACGGAATATATATGTGTAAGAACGGAATATATACGTGTAAGAACGGAATATATATGTGTAAGAACAGAATATATGTGTACGAACGGAATATATATGTGTAAGAACTGAATATATATGTGTAAGAACTGCACATATATGCGTAAGAACTGAATATATATGCGTACGAACTGAATATATATGCGAAAGAACGGAATATATATGTGTAAGAACGGAATATATATGTGTAAGAAGTGAATATATATGTGTAAGAACTGAATATATATGCGTAAGAACTGAATATATATGCGTAAGAACTGAATATATATGTGTAAGAACGGAATATATATTTGTAAAAACGGAATATATATGTGTAAGAAGTGAATATATATGTGTAAGAACTGAATATATATGTGTAAGAACTGAATATATATGTGTAAGAACTGAATATATATGTGTAAGAACGGAATATATATGTAAGAAGTGAATATATATGTGTAAGAACTGAATATATATGTGTTAGAACTGAATATATATGTGTAAGAACGGAATATATGTGTAAGAATATATATGCGTAAGAACGGAATATATATGTGTAAGAACTGAATATATATGTGTAAGAAGTGAATATATATGTGTAAAAACGGAATATATATGTGTAAGAACTGAATATATATGCGTAAGAACGGAATATATATGTGTAAGAACGGAATGTATATGTGTAAGAACGGAATATATGTGTAAGAATATATATGCGTAAGAACGGAATATATATGTGTAAGAACGGAATATATACGTGTAAGAACGGAATATATATGTGTAAGAACGGAATATATATGTGTAAGAACTGAATATATATGTGTAAGAACTGCACATATATGCGTAAGAACTGAATATATAAGCGTAAGAACTGAATATATATGCGTAAGAACTGAATATATAAGCGTCAAACTTAATATATATGCGAAAGAATGGAATATATATGCGTAAGAACGGAATATATGTGTAAGAACGGAATATATATGTGTAAGAACGGAATATATATGCGTAAGAACTGTATATATATGCGTAAGAACTGCATATATATGCGTAAGAACTGAATATATATGTGTAAGAACGGAATATATATGTGTAAGAACTGAATATATATGTGTAAGAACTGAATATATATGTGTAAGAACTGAATATTTATGTATAAGAACTGAATATATATGTGTAAGAACTGAATATATATGTGTAAAAACTGAATATATATGCGTAAGAACTGAATATATAAGCGTCAAACTTAATATATATGCAAAAGAATGGAATATATATGCGTAAGAACGGAATATATGTGTAAGAACGGAATATATATGTGTAAGAACGGAATATATATGCGTAAGAACTGTATATATATGCGTAAGAACTGCATATATATGCGTAAGAACTGAATATATATGTGTAAGAACGGAATATATGTGTAAGAACGGGATATATATGTGTAAGAACGGAATATATACGTGTAAGAACGGAATTTATATGTGTAAGAACCGAATATATATGTGTAAGAACGGAATAAATAAGTGTAAGAACGGAATATATATGTGTAAGAACGTAATATATATGTGTAAGAACGGCAAATATATGTGTAAGAACTGAATATATATGCGTAAGAACTGAATATATATGTGTTAGAACTGAATATATATGCGTAAGAACTGAATATATATGAGTAAGAACGGAATATATATGTGTAAGAACGGAATAGATATGTGTAAGAACGGAATATATATGTGTAAGAACGGAATAAATACGTGTAAGAACGGAATATATATGCGTAAGAACGGAATATATATGCGTAAGAACGGAATATATATGCGTAAGAACTGAATATATATGTGTAAGAAAGGAATATATATGTGTTAGAACGGAATATATACGTGTAAGAACGGAATATATATGTGTAAGAACGGAATATATATGTAAACGAACGGAATATATATGTGTAAGAACTAATATTTATGTGTAAGAACTGAATATATATGTGTAAGAACTGAATATATATGTGTAAGAACTGAATATATATGTGTAAGAACTGAATATATATGCGTAAAACTGTATATATCTGCCTAAGTACTGAACATATATGTGTAAGAAATGAATATATATGCGTAATAACTGAACATATATGTGTAAAAAATGAATATATATGCGTAAGAACGGAATATGTATGTATAAGAACGGAATTTATATGTGTATGAACTGAATATATATGTGTAAGAACTGAATATATATTTGTAAGAACTGAATATATATGTGTAAGAACTGAATATATATACGTAAGAACTGAATATATATGTGTAAGAACGGAATATATATGTGTTAGAACGGAATATATACGTGTAAGAACGGAATATATATGTGTAAGAACGGAATATATATGTAAAAGAACAGAATATATATGTGTATGAACTGAATATATATGTGTAAGAACTGAATATATATTTGTAAGAACTGAATATATATGTGTAAGAACGGAATATATATGTGTAAGAACTGAATATATATGCGTAAGAACGGAATATATATGCGTAAGAACTGAATATATATGCGTAAGAACGGAAGATATATGTGTAAGAACGGAATATATGTGTAAGAACGGGATATATATGTGTAAGAACGGAATATATACGTGTAAGAACGGAATTTATATGTGTAAGAACGGAAAATATATGTGTAAGAACGGAATAAATACGTGTAAGAACGGAATATATATGTGTAAGAACGGAATATATATGTGTAAGAACTGAATATATATGCGTAAGAACGGAATATATATGCGTAAGAACTGAATATATATGAGTAAGAACGGAATATATATGTGTAAGAACGGAATAGATATGTGTAAGAATGGAATATATATGTGTAAGAACGGAATAAATACGTGTAAGAAGTGAATATATATGAGTCAGAACGGAATATATATGCGTAAGAACTGAATATATATGCGTAAGAACTGAATATATATGCGTAAAACTGAATATATATGCGAAAGAACGGAATATATATGCGTCAGAACGGAATATATGTGTAAGAACGGAATATATATGTGTAAGAACGGAATATATATGCGTAAGAACTGAATATATATGCGTAAGAACTGAATATATATGTGTAAGAACTGAATATATATGTGTAAGAACGGAATATATATGTGTAAGAACGGAACATATATGTGTAAGAACGAAATATATATGTGTAAGAAGTGAATATATAAGTGTAAGAACTGAACATATATATGTGTAAGAACTGAATATATATGAGTAAGAACTGAATATATAAGCGTAAGAACGGAATATATATGCGTAAGAACGGAATATATATGCGTAAGAACTGAATATATATGTGTAAGAACGGAATATATATGTGTTAGAACGGAATATATACGTGTAAGAACGGAATATATATGTGTAAGAACGGAATATATATGTAAACGAACGGAATATATATGTGTAAGAACTAATATTTATGTGTAAGAACTGAATATATATGTGTAAGAACTGAATATATATGTGTAAGAACTGAATATATATGTGTAAGAACTGAATATATATGCGTAAAACTGAATATATCTGCCTAAGTACTGAACATATATGTGTAAGAAATGAATATATATGCGTAATAACTGAACATATATGTGTAAAAAATGAATATATATGCGTAAGAACGGAATATGTATGTATAAGAACGGAATTTATATGTGTATGAACTGAATATATATGTGTAAGAACTGAATATATATTTGTAAGAACTGAATATATATGTGTAAGAACTGAATATATATACGTAAGAACTGAATATATATGTGTAAGAACGGAATATATATGTGTTAGAACGGAATATATACGTGTAAGAACGGAATGTATATGTGTAAGAACGGAATATATATGTAAAAGAACAGAATATATATGTGTATGAACTGAATATATATGTTTAAGAACTGAATATATATTTGTAAGAACTGAATATATATGTGTAAGAACGGAATATATATGTGTAAGAACTGAATATATATGCCTAAGAACGAAATATATATGCGTAAGAACTGAATATATATGCGTAAGAACGGAATATATATGTGTAAAAACGGAATATATGTATAAGAACGGGATATATATGTGTAAGAACGGAATATATACGTGTAAGAACGGAATTTATATGTGTAAGAACGGAATATATATGTGTAAGAACGGAATAAATACGTGTAAGAAAGGAATATATATGTGTAAGAACGGAATATATATGTGTAAGAACTGAATATATATGCGTAAGAACGGAATATATATGCGTAAGAACTGAATATATATGAGTAAGAACGGAATATATATGTGTAAGAACGGAATAGATATGTGTAAGAATGGAATATATATGTGTAAGAACGGAATAAATACGTGTAAGAACGGAATATATATGAGTCAGAACGGAATATATATGCGTAAGAACTGAATATATATGCGTAAGAACTGAATATATATGCGTAAAACTGAATATATATGCGAAAGAACGGAATATATATGCGTCAGAACGGAATATATGTGTAAGAACGGAATATATATGTGTAAGAACGGAATATATATGCGTAAGAACTGAATATATATGCGTAAGAACTGATATATATAGAACAGAATATATATGTGTACGAACGGAATATATATGTGTAAGAACTGAATATATATGTGTAAGAACTGCACATATATGCGTAAGAACTGAATATATATGCGTAAGAACTGAATATATATGCGAAAGAACGGAATATATATGCGTAAGAACGGAATATATGTGTAAGAACGGAATATATATGTGTAAGAAGTGAATATATATGTGTAAGAACTGAATATATATGCGTAAGAACGGAATATATATATGTAAAAACGGAATATATATGTGTAAGAAGTGAATATATATGTGTAAGAACTGAATATATATGTGTAAGAACTGAATATATATGTGTAAGAACTGAATATATATGTGTAAGAACGGAATATATATGTGTAAGAAGTGAATATATATGTGTAAGAACTGAATATATATGTGTTAGAACTGAATATATATGTGTAAGAACGGAATATATGTGTAAGAATATATATGCGTAAGAACGGAATATATATGTGTAAGAACGGAATATATATGTGTAAGAAGTGAATATATATGTGTAAGAACAGAATATATATGTGTTAGAACTGAATATATATGTGTAAGAACGGAATATATGTGTAAGAATAGATATGCGTAAGAACGGAATATATATGTGTAAGAACGGAATATATATGTGTAAGAAGTGAATATATATGTGTAAGAACAGAATATATATGTGTAAGAACTGAAGATATATGTGTAAGAACGGAATATATACATGTAAGAACGGAATATGTATGTGTAAGAACAGAATATATATGTGTACGAACGGAATATATATGTGTAAGAACTGAATATATATGTGTAAGAACTGCTCATATATGCGTAAGAACTGAATATATATGCGTAAGAACTGAATATATACGCGTAAGAACTGAATATATATGCGTCAAACTTAATATATATGCGAAAGAACGGAATATATATGCGTAAGAACGGAATATATGTGTAAGAACGGAATACATATGTGTAAGAACGGAATATATATGCGTAAGAACTGAATATATATGCGTAAG
>JAWPHD010025910.1:0-14869 GCA_037043455.1 Cyrtodaria siliqua | reverse complement strand
TATATGTGTAAGAACTGAATATATATGTGTTAGAACTGAATATATATGTGTTAGAAAGGAATATATATGTGTAAGAACTGAACATATATGCGTAGGAATTGAATATATATGCGTAAGAACTGAATATATATGTGTAAGAACTGAATATATATGTCTTAGAACGGAATATATATGTGTAAGAACTGAATATATATGTGTTAGAACGGAATATATATGTGTAAGAACTGAATATATATGCGTAAGAACGGAATATATATGTGTAAAAACGGAATATATATGTGTAAGAACTGAATATATATGTGTAAGAACTGAATATATATGTGTTAGAACTGAATATATATGCGTAAGAACGGAATATATATGTGTAAGAACTGAATATATATGTGTAAGAACTGAATATATATGTGTTAGAACGGAATATATATGTGTAAGAACTGAATATATATGTGTAAGAACTGAATATATATGTGTAAGAGCTAGATATATATGTGTAAGACCTGAATATATATGCGTAAGAACTGAATATATATGCGTAAGATCGGAATATATGTGTAAGAACTGGACATATATGCGTAAGAACTGAATATATGTGTAAGAACTGAAAATATGCGTAAAAACTGAATATATGTGTAAGAACTGAATATATTTGCGTAAGAACTGCATATATATGTGTAAGAACTGAATATATATGTGTAATAACTGAATATATGCGTAAAAACTCAATATATATGTGTAAGAACTGAATATATTTGTGTAAGAACTGCATATATATGTGTAAGAATTGAATATATATGCGTAAGAACGGAATATATATGTGTAAGAACTGAATATATATGTGTAAGAACTGAATATATATGCGTAAGATCGGAATATATGTGTAAGAACTGTACATATATGCGTAAGAATTGAATATATATGCGTAAGAACTGAATATATGTGTAAGAACTGAATATATGCGTAAAAACTGAATATATATGTGTAAGAACTGAATATACATGTGTAAGAACTGAATATATATGCGTAAGAACTGAATATATATGCGTAAGATCGGAATATATGTGTAAGAACTGAACATATATGCGTAAGAATTGAATATATATGCGTAAGAACTGAATATATATGTGTAAGAACTGAATATATATGCGTATGAACTGAATATATATGCGTAAGAACGGAATATATAGGTGTAAGTACTGAATATATATGTATAAGAACTGAATATATATGTGTAAGAACTGAATATATATGTGTAAGAACTGAATATATGCGTAAGTACTGAATATATGCGTTAGAACTGAATATATATGTGTAAGAACTGAATATATATGTGTAAGAACTGAATATATATGCGTAAGAACTGAATATATATGTGTAAGAACTGAATATATATGCGTAAGAACTGAATATATATGCGTAAGAACGGAATATATATGTGTAAGAACTGAATATATATGTATAAGAACTGAATATATATGTGTAAGAACTGAATATATATGTGTAAGAACTGAATATATGCGTAAGAACTGAATATATGCGTAAGAACTGAATATATGCGTAAGAACTGAATATATATGTGTAAGAACTGAATATATTTGTGTAAGAACTGCATATATATGTGTAAGAACTGAATATATATGTGTAAGAACTGAATATATATGTGTAAGAACTGAATATATATGTGTTAGAACTGAATATATATGTGTAAGAACTGAATATATATGTGTAAGAGCTGAATATATATGTGTAAGAACTGAATATATATGCGTAAGAACTGAATATATATGCGTAAGAACTGAATATATATGTGTAAGAACTGAATATATTTGTGTAAGAACTGCATATATATGTGTAAGAACTGAATATATATGTGTAAGAACTGAATATATATGTGTTAGAACTGAATATATATGTGTTAGAAAGGAATATATATGTGTAAGAACTGAACATATATGCGTAGGAATTGAATATATATGCGTAAGAACTGAATATATATGTGTAAGAACTGAATATATATGTCTTAGAACGGAATATATATGTGTAAGAACTGAATATATATGTGTTAGAACGGAATATATATGTGTAAAAACGGAATATATATGTGTAAGAACTGAATATATATGTGTAAGAACTGAATATATATGTGTTAGAACTGAATATATATGCGTAAGAACGGAATATATATGTGTAAGAACTGAATATATATGTGTAAGAACTGAATATATATGTGTTAGAACGGAATATATATGTGTAAGAACTGAATATATATGTGTAAGAACTGAATATATATGTGTAAGAGCTAAATATATATGTGTAAGAACTGAATATATATGCGTAAGAACTGAATATATATGCGTAAGATCGGAATATATGTGTAAGAACTGTACATATATGCGTAAGAATTGAATATATATGCGTAAGAACTGAATATATGTGTAAGAACAGAATATATGCGTGAAAACTGAATATATATGTGTAAGAACTGAATATATTTGTGTAAGAACTGCATATATATGTGTAGGAATTGAATATATATGCGTAATAACGGAATATATATTTGTAAGAACTGAATATATATGTGTAAGAACTGAATATATATGCGTAAGAACTGAATATATATGCTTAAGAACTGAATATATATGCGTAAGAACTGAATTTATATGCTTAAGAACGGAATATTTATGCGTAAGAACTGAATATATATGTGTAAGAACTGAATATATATGCGTAAGAACTGAATATATATGCGTAAGAACGGAATATATATGTGTAAGAACTGAATATATATATATAAGAACTGAATATATATGTGTAAGAACTGAATATATATGTGTAAGAACTGAATATATGCGTAAGAACTGAATATATGCGTAAGAGCTGAATATATATGTGTAAGAACTGAATATATATGTGTAAGAACTGAATATATATGTGTAAGAACTGAATATATAAATGTTAGCACGGAATATATATGAGTAAGAACTGAATATATATGCGTAAGAACGGAATATATATGTGTAAGAACTGAATATATATGTGTAAGAACTGAATATATATGTGTTAGAACTGAATATATATGTGTAAGAACTGAATATATATGTGTAAGAACTGAATATATATGTGTAAGAGCTGAATATATATGCGTAAGAACTGAATATATATGCGTAAGAACTGAATATATATGCGTAAGATCGGAATATTTGTGTAAGACCTGAACATATATGCGTAGGAATTGAATATATATGCGTAAGAACTGAATATATGCGTAAGAACTGAATATAAGCGTAAGAACTGAATATATATGTGTAAGACCTGAATATATTTGTGTAAGAACTGCATATATATGTGTAAAAACTGAATATATATGCGTAAGAACGGAATATATATGTGTAACAACTGAATATATATGTGTAAGAACTGAATATATATGTGTTAGAACGGAATATATATGTGTAAGAACTGAATATATATGTGTAAGAACTGAATATATATGTGTAAGAGCTAAATATATATGTGTAAGAACTGAATATATATGCGTAAGAACTAAATATATATGCGTAAGATCTGAATATATGTGTAAGAACTGTACATATATGCGTAAGAATTGAATATATATGCGTACGAACTGAATATATGTGTAAGAACTGAATATATGCGTAAAAACTGAATATATATGTGTAAGAACTGAATATATTTGTGTAAGAACTGCATATATATGTGTAAGAATTGAATATATATGCGTAAGAACGGAATATATATGTATAAGAACTGAATATATATGTGTAAGAACTGAATATATATGCGTAAGAACTGAATATATATGCTTAAGAACTGAATATATATGCGTAAGAACTGAATTTATATGCTTAAGAACGGAATATATATGCGTAAGAACTGAATATATATGTGTAAGAACTGAATATATATGCGTAAGAACTGAATATATATGCGTAAGAACGGAATATATATGTGTAAGAACTGAATATATATGTATAAGAACTGAATATATATGTGTAAGAACTGAATATATATGTGTAAGAACTGAATATATGCGTAAGAACTGAATATATGCGTAAGAACTGAATAGATATGTGTAAGAACTGTATATATATGTGTAAGAACTGAATATATATGTGTAAGAACTGAATATATATGTGTTAGAACGGAATATATATGAGTAAGAACTGAAAATATATGCGTAAGAACGGAATATATATGTGTAAGAACTGAATATATATGTGTAAGAACTAAATATATATGTGTAAGAACTGAATATATATGTGTAAGAACTGAATATATATGTGTAAGAACTGAATATATATGTGTAAGAGCTGAATATATATGTGTAAGAACTAAATATATGCGTAAAAACTGAATATATATGCTTAAGATCGGAATATATGTGTAAGAACTGAACATATATGCGTAGGAATTGAATATATATGCGTAAGAACTGAATATATGCGTAAGAACTGAATATATGCGTAAGAACTGAATATATATGTGTAAGACCTGAATATTTTTGTGTAAGAACTGCATATATATGTGTAAAAACTGAATATATATGCGTAAGAACGGAATATATATGTGTAAGAACTGAATATATATGTGTAAGAACTGAATATATATGTGTTAGAACGAAATATATATGAATAAGAACTCAATATATATGTGTAAGAACTGAATATATATGTGTAAGAGCTAAATATATATGTGTAAGAACTGAATATATATGCGTAAGAACTGAATATATATGCGTAAGAACGGAATATATATGTGTAAGAACTGAATATATTTGTGTAAGAACTGAATATATATGTGTAAGAACTGAATATTTATGCGTAAGAACGGAATATATATGTGTAAGAACTGAATATATTTGTGTAAGAACTGAATATATGTGTGTAAGAACTGAATATATATGCATAAGAACGGAATATATATGTGTAAGAACTGAATATATATGTGTAATAACTGAATATATATGTGTTAGAACGGAATATATATGTGTTAGAACTGAATATATATGTGTAAGAACTGAATATATATGTGTAAGAGCTAAATATATATGTGTAAGAACTGAATATATATGTGTAAGAACTGAATATATTTGTGTAAGAACTGCATATATATGTGTAAGAATTGAATATATATGCGTAAGAACGGAATATATATGCGTAAGAACTGAATATATATGCTTAAGAACTGAATATATATGCGTAAGAACTGAATTTATATGCTTAAGAACGGAATATATATGCGTAAGAACTGAATATATATGTGTAAGAACTGAATATATATGCGTAAGAACTGAATATATATGCGTAAGAACGGAATATATGTGTAAGAACTGAATATATATGTATAAGAACTGATTATATATGTGTAAGAACTGAATATATATGTGTAAGAACTGAATATATGCGTAAGAACGGAATATATGCGTAAGAACTGAATATATATGTGTAAGAACTGAATATATATGTGTAAGAACTGAATATATATGCGTAAGAACGGAATATATATGTGTAAGAACTGAATATATATGTGTTAGAACGGAATATATATGTGTAAGAATTGAATATATATGTGTAAGAACTGAATATATATGTGTAAGAGCTGAATATACATGTGTAAGAACTGAATATATATGCGTAAGAACTGAATATATATGCGTAAGATCGGAATATATGTGTAAGAACTGAACATATATGCGTAAGAATTGAATATATATGCGTAAGAACTGAATATATATGTGTAAGAACTGAATATATATGCGTAAGAACTGAATATTTATGCGTAAGAACGGAATATATAGGTGTAATTACTGAATATATATGTATAAGAACTGAATATATATGTGTAAGAACTGAATATATATGTGTAAGAACTGAATATATGCGTAAGTACTGAATATATGCGTAAGAACTGAATATATATGTGTAAGAACTGAATATATATGTGTAAGAACTGAATATATATGCGTAAGAACTGAATATATATGTGTAAGAACTGAATATATATGCGTAAGAACTGAATATATATGCGTAAGAACGGAATATATATGTGTAAGAACTGAATATATATGTATAAGAACTGAATATTTATGTGTAAGAACTGAATATATATGTGTAAGAACTGAATATATGCGTAAGAACTGAATATATGCGTAAGAACTGAATATATATGTGTAAGAACTGAATATATTTGTGTAAGAACTGCATATATATGTGTAAGAACTTAATATATATGTGTAAAAACTGAATATATATGTGTAAGAACTGAATATATATGTGTAAGAACTGAATATATATGTGTTAGAACGGAATAAATATGTGTAAGAACTGAATATATATGCGTAAGAACGGAATATATATGTGTAAGAACTGAATATATATGTGTAAGAACTGAATATATATGTGTTAGAACTGAATATATATGTGTAAGAACTGAATATATATGTGTAAGAACTGAATATATATGTGTAAGAGCTGAATATATATGTGTAAGAACTGAATATATATGCGTAAGAACTGAATATATATGCGTAAGAACTGAATATATATGTGTAAGAACTGCATATATTTGTGTAAGAACTGCATATATATGTGTAAGAACTGAATATATATGTGTAAGAACTGAATATATATGTGTAAGAACTGAATATATATGTGTAAGAACTGAATATATATGTGTTAGAACGGAATATATATGTGTACGAACTGAACATATATGCGTAGGAATTGAATATATATGCGTAAGAACTGAATATATGCGTAATAACTGAATATATGCGTAAGAACTGAATATATATGTGTAAGACCTGAATATATTTGTGTAAGAACTGCATATATATGTGTAAAAACTGAATATATACGCGTAAGAACTGAATATATACGTGTAAGAACTGAATATATATGTGTAGAACTGAATATATATGTGTAAGAACTGAATATATATGTGTTAGAACGGAATATATATGTGTAAGAACTGAATATATATGCGTAAGAACGGAATATATATGTGTAAAAACGGAATATATATGTGTAAGAACTGAATATATATGTGTAAGAACTGAATATATATGTGTTAGAACTGAATATATATGCGTAAGAACGGAATATATATGTGTAAGAACTGAATATATATGTGTAAGAACTGAATATATATGTGTTAGAACGGAAAATATATGTGTAAGAACTGAATATATATGTGTAAGAACTGAATATATATGTGTAAGAGCTAAATATATATGTGTAAGAACTGAATATATATGCGTAAGAACTGAATATATATGCGTAAGATCGGAATATATGTGTAAGAACTGTACATATATGCGTAAGAATTGAATATATATGCGTAAGAACTGAATATATGTGTAAGAACTGAATATATGCGTAAAAACTGAATATATATGTGTAAGAACTGAATATATTTGTGTAAGAACTGCATATATATGTGTAAGAATTGAATATATATGCGTAAGAACGGAATATATATTTGTAAGAACTGAATATATATGTGTAAGAACTGAATATATATGCGTAAGAACTGAATGTATATGCTTAAGAACGGAATATATTTGCGTAAGAACTGAATATATATGTGTAAGAACTGAATATATATGCGTAAGAACTGAATATATATGCGTAAGAACGGAATATATATGTGTAAGAACTGAATATATATATATAAGAACTGAATATATATGTGTAAGAACTGAATATATATGTGTAAGAACTGAATATATGCGTAAGAACTGAATATATGCGTAAGAGCTGAATATATATGTGTAAGAACTGAATATATATGTGTAAGAACTGAATATATATGTGTAAGAACTGAATATATATGTGTTAGCACGGAATATATATGAGAAAGAACTGAATATATATGCGTAAGAACGGAATATATATGTGTAAGAACTGAATATATATGTGTAAGAACTGAATATATATGTGTTAGAACTGAATATATATGTGTAAGAACTGAATATATATGTGTAAGAACTGAATATATATGTGTAAGAGCTGAATATATATGCGTAAGAACTGAATATATATGCGTAAGAACTGAATATATATGTGTAAGATCGGAATATATGTGTAAGAACTGAACATATATGCGTAGGAATTGAATATATATGCGTAAGAACTGAATATATGCGTAAGAACTGAATATAAGCGTAAGAACTGAATATATATGTGTAAGACCTGAATATATTTGTGTAAGAACTGCATATATATGTGTAAAAACTGAATATATATGCGTAAGAACGGAATATATATGTGTAAGAACTGAATATATATGTGTAAGAACTGAATATATATGTGTTAGAAAGGAATATATATGTGTAAGAACTGAATATATATGTGTAAGAACTGAATATATATGTGTAAGAGCTAAATATATATGTGTAAGAACTGAATATATATGCGTAAGAACTGAATATATATGCGTAAGATCGGAATATATGTGTAAGAACTGTACATATATGCGTAAGAATTGAATATATATGCGTACGAACTGAATATATGTGTAAGAACTGAATATATGCGTAAAAACTGAATATATATGTGTAAGAACTGAATATATTTGTGTAAGAACTGCATATATATGTGTAAGAATTGAATATATATGCGTAAGAACGGAATATATATGTGTAAGAACTGAATATATATGTGTAAGAACTGAATATATATGCGTAAGAACTGAATATATATGCTTAAGAACTGAATATATATGCGTAAGAACTGAATTTATATGCTTAAGAACGGAATATATATGCGTAAGAACTGAATATATATGTGTAAGAACTGAATATATATGCGTAAGAACTGAATATATATGCGTAAGAACGGAATATATATGTGTAAGAACTGAATATATATTTATAAGAACTGAATATATATGTGTAAGAACTGAATATATATGTGTAAGAACTGAATATATGCGTAAGAACTGAATATATGCGTAAGAACTGAATATATATGTGTAAGAACTGAATATATATGTGTAAGAACTGAATATATATGTGTAAGAACTGAATATATATGTGTTAGAACTGAATATATATGTGTAAGAACTGAATATATATGTGTAAGAACTGAATATATATGTGTAAGAGCTGAATATATATGTGTAAGAACTGAATATATATGCGTAAGAACTGAATATATATGCGTAAGAACTGAATATATATGTGTAAGAACTGCATATATTTGTGTAAGAACTGCATATATATGTGTAAGAACTGAATATATATGTGTAAGAACTGAATATATATGTGTAAGAACTGAATATATATGTGTAAGAACTGAATATATATGTGTTAGAACGGAATATATATGTGTACGAATTGAACATATATGCGTAGGAATTGAATATATATGCGTAAGAACTGAATATATGCGTAATAACTGAATATATGCGTAAGAACTGAATATATATGTGTAAGACCTGAATATATTTGTGTAAGAACTGCATATATATGTGTAAAAACTGAATATATACGCGTAAGAACTGAATATATACGTGTAAGAACTGAATATATATGTGTAGAACTGAATATATATGCGTAAGAACTGAATATATATGCGTAAGAACTGAATATATATGTGTAAGATCGGAATATATGTGTAAGAACTGAACATATATGTGTAGGAATTGAATATATATGCGTAAGAACTGAATATATGCGTAAGAACTGAATATAAGCGTAAGAACTGAATATATATGTGTAAGACCTGAATATATTTGTGTAAGAACTGCATATATATGTGTAAAAACTGAATATATATGCGTAAGAACGGAATATATATGTGTAAGAACTGAATATATATGTGTAAGAACTGAATATATATGTGTTAGAAAGGAATATATATGTGTAAGAACTGAATATATATGTGTAAGAACTGAATATATATGTGTAAGAGCTAAATATATATGTGTAAGAACTGAATATATATGCGTAAGAACTGAATATATATGCGTAAGATCGGAATATATGTGTAAGAACTGTACATATATGCGTAAGAATTGAATATATATGCGTACGAACTGAATATATGTGTAAGAACTGAATATATGCGTAAAAACTGAATATATATGTGTAAGAACTGAATATATTTGTGTAAGAACTGCATATATATGTGTAAGAATTGAATATATATGCGTAAGAACGGAATATATATGTGTAAGAACTGAATATATATGTGTAAGAACTGAATATATATGCGTAAGAACTGAATATATATGCTTAAGAACTGAATATATATGCGTAAGAACTGAATTTATATGCTTAAGAACGGAATATATATGCGTAGGAATTGAATATATATGCGTAAGAACTGAATATATGCGTAATAACTGAATATATGCGTAAGAACTGAATATATATGTGTAAGACCTGAATATATTTGTGTAAGAACTGCATATATATGTGTAAAAACTGAATATATACGCGTAAGAACTGAATATATACGTGTAAGAACTGAATATATATGTGTAGAACTGAATATATATGTGTAAGAACTGAATATATATGTGTTAGAACGGAATATATATGTGTAAGAACTGAATATATATGCGTAAGAACGGAATATATATGTGTAAAAACGGAATATATATGTGTAAGAACTGAATATATATGTGTAAGAACTGAATATATATGTGTTAGAACTGAATATATATGCGTAAGAACGGAATATATATGTGTAAGAACTGAATATATATGTGTAAGAACTGAATATATATGTGTTAGAACGGAAAATATATGTGTAACTGAATATATGTGTAAGAACTGAATATATATGTGTAAGAGCTAAATATATATGTGTAAGAACTGAATATATATGCGTAAGAACTGAATATATATGCGTAAGATCGGAATATATGTGTAAGAACTGTACATATATGCGTAAGAATTGAATATATATGCGTAAGAACTGAATATATGTGTAAGAACTGAATATATGCGTAAAAACTGAATATATATGTGTAAGAACTGAATATATTTGTGTAAGAACTGCATATATATGTGTAAGAATTGAATATATATGCGTAAGAACGGAATATATATTTGTAAGAACTGAATATATATGTGTAAGAACTGAATATATATGCGTAAGAACTGAATGTATATGCTTAAGAACGGAATATATTTGCGTAAGAACTGAATATATATGTGTAAGAACTGAATATATATGCGTAAGAACTGAATATATATGCGTAAGAACGGAATATATATGTGTAAGAACTGAATATATATATATAAGAACTGAATATATATGTGTAAGAACTGAATATATATGCTTAAGAACTGAATATATATGCGTAAGAACTGAATTTATATGCTTAAGAACGGAATATATATGCGTAAGAACTGAATATATATGTGTAAGAACTGAATATATATGCGTAAGAACTGAATATATATGCGTAAGAACGGAATATATATGTGTAAGAACTGAATATATATTTATAAGAACTGAATATATATGTGTAAGAACTGAATATATATGTGTAAGAACTGAATATATGCGTAAGAACTGAATATATGCGTAAGAACTGAATATATATGTGTAAGAACTGAATATATATGTGTAAGAACTGAATATATATGTGTAAGAACTGAATATATATGTGTTAGAACGGAATATATATGAGTAAGAACTGAAAATATATGCGTAAGAACGGAATATATATGTGTAAGAACTGAATATATATGTGTAAGAACTGAATATATATGTGTTAGAACTGAATATATATGTGTAAGAACTGAATATATATGTGTAAGAACTGAATATATATGTGTAAGAGCTGAATATATATGTGTAAGAACTAAATATATGCGTAAAAACTGAATATATATGCGTAAGATCGGAATATATGTGTAAGAACTGAACATATATGCGTAGGAATTGAATATATATGCGTAAGAACTGAATATATGCGTAAGAACTGAATATATGCGTAAGAACTGAATATATATGTGTAAGACCTGAATATATTTGTGTAAGAACTGCATATATATGTGTAAAAACTGAATATATATGCGTAAGAACGGAATATATATGTGTAAGAACTGAATATATATGTGTAAGAACTGAATATATATGTGTTAGAACGGAATATATATGAATAATAACTCAATATATATGTGTAAGAACTGAATATATATGTGTAAGAGCTAAATATATATGTGTAAGAACTGAATATATATGCGTAAGAACTGAATATATATGCGTAAGAACTGAATATATATGAGTTAGAACGGAATATATATGCGTAAGAACGGAATATATATGTGTAAGAACTGAATATATTTGTGTAAGAACTGAATATATATGTGTAAGAACTGAATATTTATGCGTAAGAACGGAATATATATGTGTAAGAACTGAATATATTTTTGTAAGAACTGAATATATGTGTGTAAGAACTGAATATATATGCATAAGAACGGAATATATATGTGTAAGAACTGAATATATATGTGTAATAACTGAATATATATGTGTTAGAACGGAATATATATGTGTTAGAACGGAATATATATGTGTAAGAACTGAATATATATGTGTAAGAGCTAAATATATATGTGTAAGAACTGAATATATATGTGTAAGAACTGAATATATTTGTGTAAGAACTGCATATATATGTGTAAGAATTGAATATATATGCGTAAGAACGGAATATATGCGTAAGAACTGAATATATATGTGTAAGAACTGAATATATATGTGTAAGAACTGAATATATATGCGTAAGAACTGAATATATATGCTTAAGAACTGAATATATATGCGTAAGAACTGAATTTATATGCTTAAGAACGGAATATATATGCGTAAGAACTGAATATATATGTGTAAGAACTGAATATATATGCGTAAGAACTGAATATATATGCGTAAGAACGGAATATATATGTGTAAGAACTGAATATATATGTATAAGAACTGATTATATATGTGTAAGAACTGAATATATATGTGTAAGAACTGAATATATGCGTAAGAACGGAATATATGCGTAAGAACTGAATATATATGTGTAAGAACTGAATATATATGTGTAAGAACTGAATATATATGCGTAAGAACGGAATATATATGTGTAAGAACTGAATATATATGTGTTAGAACGGAATATATATGTGTAAGAATTGAATATATATGTGTAAGAACTGAATATATATGTGTAAGAGCTGAATATACATGTGTAAGAACTGAATATATATGCGTAAGAACTGAATATATATGCGTAAGATCGGAATATATGTGTAAGAACTGAACATATATGCGTAATAATTGAATATATATGCGTAAGAACTGAATATATATGTATAAGAACTGAATATATATGCGTAAGAACTGAATATATATGCGTAAGAACGGAATATATAGGTGTAAGTACTGAATATATATGTATAAGAACTGAATATATATGTGTAAGAACTGAATATATATGTGTAAGAACTGAATATATGCGTAAGTACTGAATATATGCGTAAGAACTGAATATATATGTGTAAGAACTGAATATATATGTGTAAGAACTGAATATATATGCGTAAGAACTGAATATATATGTGTAAGAACTGAATATATATGCGTAAGAACTGAATATATATGCGTAAGAACGGAATATATATGTGTAAGAACTGAATATATATGTATAAGAACTGAATATTTATGTGTAAGAACTGAATATATATGTGTAAGAACTGAATATATGCGTAAGAACTGAATATATGCGTAAGAACTGAATATATATGTGTAAGAACTGAATATATTTGTGTAAGAACTGCATATATATGTGTAAGAACTGAATATATATGTGTAAAAACTGAATATATATGTGTAAGAACTGAATATATATGTGTAAGAACTGAATATATATGTGTTAGAACGGAATAAATATGTGTAAGAACTGAATATATATGCGTAAGAACGGAATATATATGTGTAAGAACTGAATATATATGTGTAAGAACTGAATATATATGTGTTAGAACTGAATATATATGTGTAAGAACTGAATATATATGTGTAAGAACTGAATATATATGTGTAAGAGCTGAATATATATGTGTAAGAACTGAATATATATGCGTAAGAACTGAATATATATGCGTAAGAACTGAATATATATGTGTAAGAACTGCATATATTTGTGTAAGAACTGCATATATATGTGTAAGAACTGAATATATATGTGTAAGAAATGAATATATATGTGTAAGAACTGAATATATATGTGTAAGAACTGAATATATATGTGTTAGAACGGAATATATATGTGTAAGAACTGAACATATATGCGTAGGAATTGAATATATATGCGTAAGAACTGAATATATGCGTAATAACTGAATATATGCGTAAGAACTGAATATATATGTGTAAGACCTGAATATATTTGTGTCAGAAATGCATATATATGTGTAAAAACTGAATATATACGCGTAAGAACTGAATATATACGTGTAAGAACTGAATATATATGTGTAGAACTGAATATATATGTGTAAGAACTGAATATATATGTGTAGAACTGAATATATATGTGTAAGAACTGAATATATATGTGTTAGAACGGAATATATATGTGTAAGAACTGAATATATATGCGTAAGAACGGAATATATATGTGTAAGAACGGAATATATATGTGTAAGAACTGAATATATATGTGTATGAACTGAATATATATGTGTTAGAACTGAATATATATGCGTAAGAACGGAATATATATGTGTAAGAACTGAATATATATGTGTAAGAACTGAATATATATGTGTTAGAACGGAATATATATGTGTAAGAACTGAATATATATGTGTAAGAACTGAATATATATGTGT
>JAWPHD010025909.1:0-14869 GCA_037043455.1 Cyrtodaria siliqua | reverse complement strand
ACAAATATATATTGGCTCCAACTATTTCTTAGTATTACTTCCAAACTATGTCTTGTCCTAATATATATCCTAACTATACATGTATAAACGCCTCAATGAAAATAAACAAAGAGTATACCCTAGTTTAGTATCTTATTTCAAAATCAGATTTGAGTATATATTTGATTTCATTCTCGCTTCATTAAATAAAGAAGTCAATGTCAAAAAGTGTTATTTTATACTGGTTATAGCGTCACACACATATTGAGGTCAATGCAAAATGTGGTATTTTCATTAACAGTTGTGTTGCCTGATACGCTCGCACGGCATAGACTGATTTTTAAATAAGATATAAAACTTCGTTATAATCTTTGTATTACTACAGGGAGGCGTTTTTAAAGATCTCGTGTATATTTAAAAAATAGTTTTAATAGTGTTCTATCTAATTATTTGTTTTGTCCCCCCCCCCCCCCCCCCCCCCCCCCCCCCCCCCCCCCCCTCCAAAGGGGTCGAGGCATACACACACTACTGTATTTTCAGTTTGCAACATATTTCTGAGTCGTGCTCTGTTTAAATATTCACCCTTTAGTAAAACTCATAAACATTAGGCCTACAAATCGAACAGAAAATGTATCTTTCACAGAACACAGTCAACCAAAACCACGCATTAACACAAGCAACAATTGCTTTTAAAAATGTTATTAAAAATCAAAGTAAGTGACATCACAAACACAAAGGGTTGACAATATGGCTACCGCATTGAACGGTCAAAGGCGGATTTTCTTGAAACCAGAATCACTTAAAATAATTTCTGTGCCAGTTTCTTTTAATGCGATTTTTTATTTATGTGTATGGTTCTTGAACGAAAGAAAGGACGACTGACGAGGGGGCTCACTAGGAATTTTGAAAATGTATTAAACATATCAACAAATCACTTCTGGTGGCCCGTAAAAGTGATTTTGATATTGGTGGTGATGTGTGTGTGTGTGTGTGTGTGTGTGAAGCCGAAAAATCTAGAAAGGGTTTCTGTGTCTTGGTCGGCGACCACATGAGAAGGGAGGACGTTGACGACTCCGCCCCCAAGTCACCGTTACTTAGGATAACATAATAACACTGATAACGACCACTTCAGGTGTTATAAAGATAATTTAATTGTATTATATCTTCATTAACACAAAACTACATGTTTTATATTTATTAACGTGGGTCCTATAAACCAAAGCAGCCATTTCTGTCGCACACTCGGCACACTGTTATTCCATCCGTTCCAATTAAGTTCTGTTCGATCCGGCATGAGTTCGAAATGGTGGGGTCCATTGGACATTGTATCTGGGGACAGACATCTCGCTTCTTACCTATAAAGGCACAAACAACTCTAAATTTCCTTAAACACAACTAATTATAAATCAATGACATTTGCAAAATGGAATTTATATTCAAACCAGCTACACTGTTTAAAATACTATTGATGTGTTGAAATGGTTAAACAAACATATTAAGTTAATAGGCATTTTTATGATAACACACGACTCGTCCAGTGTTTCCGTCACATGGTGGTTAAGTTGATTCTCAAATGTTTGCGTGTTCAGTCATCGGTGTTTTATACTTTACAATGATGTTTCGTTTTAACTATATTGAAATTCTCTGCTTTTTATAGAATCTTTATGAGATAAAGACAAAACCTCGTCAAGTATGTTATTTCTATAGCGCTTCTAGCCATTGTTAACGATTTTGAGGTGTACATATTTCTTTTTTATATCGACAGATTTAGATCCATACTGAAAACTCAGAGCTCTCTCTCTCTCTCTCTCTCTCTCTCAGTTAAAATCGAAACAGAGATAAAACAACTCACCACATATGTTTGCATCACATGTGCGACATTTAGTGATGCTGTCGCTTCCTATGACGTAGGTAGGTTTTCGGCAGTTCGGTTTAATATTGCCGTCGTTTGGACATTGAATTGCTGGGCATACTGCATGTCTATCGCCTGGTAACGATACATGAATAAGTATTTAATAATAGGGAAACTCGTTACTGTTAATTGATGGAATTTCTTGTAATTAATAGCTTATTGCTTACAGTAGTAAAGTGTGGTATTCGAGGCATAAAACAAAACATATTTTGCAGAAATCATAGAAAAGAATAGTTGATACAATAAATGAATTTGTTGTAATTAATAGCGAATTGCATGTAGTACTAAAGTGTCTCGTTTCACAAACAGCAATGTGCGTATATGCTCATATCCAAACGTAGCTGTTGTTGTAGAAGGTAAACAGGATTCATATAGATAAACAATTCGTAATCGACTCAACGTGTATGTGAACTTAGTAAATGCTGAACACTGTTTTGGACTTATCCAAAAATGTTTACGATGCACTGTTTTGCTACATAAATTAGCATGGTAGCTTTTGTTTGCTACAAAGCATTTTGCTTCGTGTCTTCAAAACGCTACTTATCGTTCAAAAACTTTTTTGAAAATTTGTATTGCCTCATATTTTAACGTACCTAGTATCTCTGAAAGTGGATATAAAAGTCGAACATGCAATGCAGCATTCAACGACCACAGTCAACCAAAAACACGCACAGAAACAACAACAACTACCTACAAAGATGAACAAAAGCAAGATTTGACATCCCAAACATAAACGGGTTGACAATATGGCTACCGCCTTGGAACGGTCAGTGGCAAAACTGGCCGCTTGAGGTTTAAACCAGGTTCTAGGGTGCACAGAACTTCACGCTTACCCTATTGTCATACCAATAATACGGGACAGTGTTAATAAAGATATCCCCGCCAGGTTATAACCTCTAACAAACAACGCAGCATTAATAGCCAATATAAAAGTAAAACACAAACATGATCATGTATATATAATATGCAAAAAAAAAAAAGCTTAGAAAGCCACAAAGCAACTAAAAGCCACAAATAAACAGGATGTTTATGTATAAGTAAACCAGTGCGTTAGCTACTTTTATCTTACCACATAAATTGCTGTCACAAACTCGGCATGCTGTCTGTCCATCCGCCCCAATCACAAACTCAGCTTTTTTACAGTCTGGTGGTATGTTATTGTCATTCGGACACATTATTGCCGGACAATAACCTAAAATGTAAAATAACAAGTTTACTTCTGATTATTTTGTTCAATGAATCTTCCATGACCACTGGATACAACAAAGAGGACCGTTCAAATATTACGTGGACATTTTTAATAGTTAATACACTTTTAGAAATCAAGTAAATTAAATTATATGGCAATATAGGTTTACATTTTTACTTTCATATCAGTAAATATTATAAAATTATTTGAAACAGATTTCAAAAAATAAGAGTTTTTACAACCCCACTGCAGCCTCAACGGAGCACTTTATTTGTGTGCTATGACGTGACGTTGAAAACCAAGAACAACCTAACGTTATAAATGATGAAAACTCCTATTAAAACCGTAATTGTTATTTAGTTAGATTATTGTATTATAGAATTAATCATTGTTTGCATTAAATACATATTTTACAGCATTGTTGGATATTCATGTTTCATAAGTATATCACAGCTTCGGAAATTCGATCGAGTTATGTTTGGAAATGGATTGTTAAAGTTAAAATATCAAAGGGCCACAACTCCGTCAAACATCATCGAACCGGACCACAAACGCGACATACACAACTACACCACATACTAATATTTACAACGCTATTGCATTCGCTACGATGAATCTTATTTGACTCGCTGCATTTAATTTTCCAATGAATACCATTACCTTCGGAATACCTCATGATATGCCCTTTCACGGTTTTCATTGTATGATGGGCGGACCTTAACTTAATAGAATATTGCGTATGTCTAAAATGTTGCCGCTCGTAACGGCTGTTACATTTTACTCCATAAAAATCCCCCTATAATAAACTATTTTTTCGAAATAAATAGTAAATCTGGCGTATATAGAGAATAAATCAACGCCATTTTAAAGGTAAATATTTATGTAAATATAAGGAATGCTTCGGACTCCACACAATTTAAACCACCCAAATATTTTCCATACCCCAATGAAAACCAAAAGAGCGCATTTCATTCCTTAAATGCTTCCTTTCACACTTCATCGAAATCCGACAAGCGGTTTAGGAGGAGTATCGGCGACAACATACAATGTCAAAGGACAATAACCCCGTCAACAATCATCGAACCTGAACGCAAACGCGATATGCCCAATTAGACATCATACCGATGTTTCCTGTCAAGTTTCGTCGAAATCAAAAAAACGGTTTAGGATGAGTAGCGGTGAATACATCTGTGACAGACGGACGAACGGACTGAAACAGCGAAAACAATATGACTCTTCCTCTTAGTGGTGGAGACATAATGAAGGACAACAGCATCCACAAGAACAATTAAAGGACGACGACGTGGCACTTGTGTTCTTTAAACCGCAAGACAGAACGTATATACTTGTCCCCGCAGACAGCAAATTCTTAATCAGAGTTCCGATGATAGAGATAGGAAAAATTCATTCAGTAAACATACAATACATGATAACGTTCAGCACCTACCTCGGTGCCATCGTCCGCCATTTTGGAAGTGACTGAACATTTCCTACCGTACAACTTACACCACAGTGGTGTTATAAGTGTTAATTCAATCCAATTCAATCGTCATTATTTGGTTTTGTTTCTAAAATTTACGTATTTATTGGAATATGTAAGAGTAGGACAATTTTCCCGGATTCATTTCCTGGTCTCACGGAAATAAAAAAAATATCGTCCTTCCGTCTGTGCATCCCTGTCTGTCCATAAAAAAAATCCCTCGCGTCTAGTGAAAGAAATGCATATAATGGAACCCTTACTACAAGTATAATGGTACTCAGCGGAAACGACAAGCAATAATAACACATGAATTGTAAAATATAAAAATAGCATAAATGTTGTCTTACCAGGCATTGGAGGTTCTGGTGGTTGTATTGGTCGTCTGGCTGCAGCCAGGCTGACGACGATTAAACATACGATGTATCTCATTCTTCTTTCTGGGTAGCAATGTTTTGTCCGGAAGAACATGTGAACTGAGTATTTAACAGGGCACCAATTACTATTTATAATAAACAACCATTAACCTCAGGGATAGTGATTATTTATGTCACATCTGTAAGTGTGGCTCAAATTAGATCAACATGATTGATACCTTTGTTAGGTTCAACAGAGGACATGGACATGTTTTCACAAAGTTGCTCAATATGGACATCTCAATTTGAACACGTGTTTGGTAGCTTTTTTTATGCAGTTTCGCCATCTTGAAACATGATTTAAAGCCAAATCCGTAAGAAATCCTACACGAGATTCTCGTGATTATGAGTGTGTGCGGGGAACGAATGTGATCTGACGATAAACCATCACACCGACGCATATATATATTTAACTACACAACTACGCATAATGTAATATATGCTGTTTTAATGTAAACATTGTTTTTTGCAATAATGAGAGCACACTCCATTTAAAATTCAGTTTCAAAACTTGTCTCAATGCAATACATTAATAAACACCGCTTCGAATTTTACATCTAAGTATTGCTATGTACTGGACAGCAAGTCCATTTATCAAGGTATTGAGAATGCAAAGATCTGTAACTTCGCAATCTTGTTTGCGGTAGAGGCAAGTGAAAAAGGAACTCAAGCAATATATCACATACAGCATTTACGCAAACAATTGAAATTGTGTACTAAGTCAGAATGGTGCGATGTGTCAAAACAATATAATTACAATCGAATATTGTCCAAAACAGGCTCGTGGTTACTCTGATATTCAAAGTATATAAACAACGTTGAAACAACTAAAACAGGAAGGCTGTAGCTGTATGCTTACAGACAAAGGGGTATTCTAGATTCCATTAATGAAACTAGATGACATTATTCAACTTTTAAACACTCTGTATGTAACCAAAGCCACTGGTATCGATGGAGTATCTCCAAAAACAGCAAAGCTCGCAGCAGAAGTTATAGCACCTTCGTTATTAAATATAATAAATATAAGTTTTCATACAGGGACCTTTCCTGAAAAATTTAAATTAGCAAAGGTATTTCCAATTCATAAAGGTGGCAGTAGTGTTTACCATCTTTCACATGCTGTGGGAGCGTGTTTGGTGAGATATGTTCAATACTATAAAGTGTACTTTAGCAGTAGTATTCCAATATCTTTCACATTATGCATGAGTGTGTGATGTGAGGTGTGCTTAATACTATAGAGTATGATTGTCACAACATTAGTGTTAGTATTCCACTAACGCTCACATTATGCAGGAGTGTGTGATGTGAGATATGCTCAGTGCTATAGAATGCGATTTCCACAACAAAAGTAGTAGCATTCCACCATCTTTCACGTTCCGTGGGAGTATGTGATGTGATATATACTTAGTCTATAGAGTGTGATTGCCACACAAATAATAGCAGTATTCCAATAGCTTTCACATTCTGTCAGAGGGTGTGGTTTACCCAGTAAAATCTTGAGAGTGATAAAATGAACTGAATACACTTCCAAAACGATCAGATTTTGGTGATGTTTTTGAGTCGACAAATATCATTTACAGTGAAATAGCTGAAGTATATATGTGCAATAATTTCACGCATATCACCTTTTTTCCTTTTATAAATTTGTATCTTATGACATCTTTATCTTAAAGTCCTTAACAGTATTCTTGGTAGTTTATATTCTTAAACTCAATATACTGATTATTTTTAATATTTACAATCATTTTTAAAGCAGTTGTTTGTTTTAATGTTTTCATCAAACTGATATTAATTATATTAAGCATACTAATTGGTTAAATAAACTTTAATCAATTTATCATGAATACTAACATTTTAGAAAAATCATGAAATTTCTAGACATATTTTAATCTTTTTTAATCAATTGTTTTAATAAAGTTGTTTAAATCACGTTTGTACATACTGTATATTTATTCTGTTTTGTTTGAGCACCATATGTGTTAGACTGGCTAGTAGCCAAATATCAGTGTGCACAACCCACGTGACCAAATGATAGGGTTCAACACGAAATAGCCAAGAATCCGATTCAGGTAACATTTTGTCTGATTTTGTCGCCGATAGTTAACCGATTTTTATGAAACTTAGTTCATCTAATGCAGAGAACAAAATGCTACTCCCGGTTGAAAGCTGTTTTTGAAAAACTCTTGAAACAAAAAAGTTATTGAAGGAATAAGAATATTGTTTTGGTTGAAAGCCGTGACAGGGTACACACTATTTCGGTAAACTCATGAATTTTAATCCATTTACACAATCTAGCTCTTGTCTTTACACTCATTCCTATAGTTTGTATTCAAGGGATTGTATTTCATATGATTTTAATGGGAATATGTTAATTTGAGCTGTTTGCAAGGCAAAAAAAATCTTGAGAGTGATAAACTGGGTCAACCGTTTATATACAAATTGTCAGTATCCCTATGGGTATGCACTGTACAAATTTTGTCGCAGACTTGTTCTTGATTTGCTTTGTTTGTTTGAAAGAGATTTCATGTTGAGTCGTTCACCAGATACTCAGGCAGAGCCTTTAATGACACCTCTCGGTATCTGGATGACATACTGAACATTGACAATCCTTTATTCTCTACTATGGTTAATATTATCTATCCTGAAGAACTTCAACTCAACAAAGCTAACATTTCTGATACTGTCGCTTCTTTCTTGATTTACATCTCTCTATTGAAAATGGTGAAATAAATATATATATAACTCTTCTGCGACAAGGACCATGAAAAAAACTAACTTCTATGGTGCTGTACTTTACAAACTTCGTAAGATCCTTGGCCATAATCACTTTCATACAATCTATATATTAAACTTGTTAAACAGATTATCAAAAAAGGTTATGACCATATCATTTTGAAATGCACAGCATGTTTAGTGGTTGACATATTTACAGTTCGCCACTTTGCTTTCCTCGTTGATTGTACGATGACTGGACAGATTGTGTACACTATGATGACGTCTACCTAAATCCTCAAAGGAAAGGTATCGTTTGATGTTTGTCCTAAATATTTTCTTGTCGTACCCTTAACGGTGTGTTCTCGTGTTGCTCTGCTTCTGCCAAGTCACTGTGTACTTGCATTGTGGCTTTCTAGGCTTTGCTTTTTTTATTCATCAATATATGGTTTACAACAGTTATGTGTTATATTTATATTGACTGAATAAAGTCTGGCGGGGATATGTTTATTTACACTGTACCGTTTTATTGGAATGACAATAGGGTAAGAGTGAGATTTGATGTACTCTAGAACCTTGCTTAAATGCTTGTGATGTCATATCTTGCTTTTTATTTATCTTTATAATTATTGTTTGTTTCTGTGCGTGTTTTTGGTTGACAGTGGTCATTAAATGCTACATTTCCTGTTCGACTTTTATATCACTTTTATGCCTTAAGTTAACTATTCTTTAAGTTGTATTTTTATAGTGTGTTATATATATATATTTCCAGCTGTCTAGTTTTTAATATTGCAAACCCCAATACCCACCCACTGAAAATTCATTTGAAGACATTTGCGAACCCTTAACCACTAAAAAGAATTTTAGGTAGAGTTTATGTAATTAGCGCCAACCGAAAGTTATAGAACGTATATACAAACTATTCTGACTTGATAAAATACATATGTGAATTGTTTTAATCAACATGTTAATTGCTCCTATGTATAATTGTGCATGTACGTGTTTAGGCAACGCTGATACTATCCTAACTACGTGTATACAACCATAACTACATGTACACAAACATACAACCGCTGATAATATCCTATCTACATTTGTACAAACATAAAACCGCTGGTAATATCCTATCTACATTTGTACAAACATACAACCGCAGGTAATAACCTAACTACATGTGTACAACGATACAACCGCTGTTAATATTATAACTACATGTGTACAACCATACAACCGCTTCTAATATCCAAACTACATGTGTTACAACCATACAACCGCTTATAATATTCTAACTACGTGTGTACAACCATACAACCGCTTCTAATATCCAAACTACATGTGTTACAACCATACAACCGCTTATAATATTCTAACTACATGTGTACAAACATACAACCGCTTCTAATATCCAAACTACATGTGTTACAACCATACAACCGCTTATAATATTCTAACTACGTGTGTACAAACATACAACCGCTTCTAATATCCAAACTACATGTGTTACAACCATACAACCGCTTATAATATTCTAACTACGTGTGTACAACCATACAACCGCTTATAATATTCTAACTGCGTGTGTACAAACATACAACCCCTGGTAATGTGTTACAACCATACAACCGCTTATAATATTCTAACTACATGTGTACAAACAAACAACCCCTGGTAATGTGTTACAACCATACAACCGCTTATAATATTCTAACTACGTGTGTACAAATAAACAACCCCTGGTAATGTGTTACAACCATACAACCGCTTATAATATTCTAACTACGTGTGTACAAACATACAACCCCTGGTAATGTGTTACAACCATACAACCGCTTATAATATCCTCACTACGTGTGTACAAACATACACCCCCTGGTAATGTGTTACAACAATACAACCGCTTATAATATTCTAACTACGTGTGTACAAACAAACAACCCCTGGTAATGTGTTACAACCATACAACCGCTTATAATATCCTAACTACGTGTGTACAAACATACAACCCCTGGTAATGTGTTACAACCATACAACCGCTTATAATATCCTCACTACATGTGTACAAACATACACCCCCTGGTAATGTGTTACCATACAACCGCTTATAATATCCTAACTACGTGTGTACAAACATACAACCGCTGGTAATGTGTTACCATACAACCGCTTATAATATCCTCACTACGTGTGTACAAACATACAACCCCTGGTAATGTGTTAGAACCATACAACCGCTTATAATATCCTCACTTAATGTGTACACACAAACAACCGCTGGTAATGTGTTACAACCATGCAACCGCTTATAATATTCTAACTACGTGTGTACAAACAAACAACCGCTGGTAACGTGTTACAACCATGCAACCGTTTATAATATTCTAACTACCTGTGTACAAACAAACAACCGCTGGTAATGTGTTACAACCATGCAACCGTTTATAATATTCCAACTACGTGTGTACAAACAAACAACCGCTGGTAATGTGTTACAACCATGCAACCGCTTATAATATTCTAACTACGTGTGTACAAACAAACAACCGCTGGTAATGTGTTACAACCATGCAACCGCTTATAATATTCTAACTACCTGTGTACAAACAAACAACCGCTGGTAATGTGTTACAACCATGCAACCGTTTATAATATTCTAACTACGTGTGTACAAACATACAACCCCTGGTAATGTGTTACAACCATGCAACCGCTTATAATATTCTAACTACGTGTGTACAAACAAACAACCGCTGGTAATGTGTTACAACCATGCAACCGCTTATAAAATTCTAACTACGTGTGTACAAACAAACAACCGCTGGTAATGTGTTACAACCATGCAACCGTTTATAATATTCTAACTACCTGTGTACAAACAAACAACCGCTGGTAATGTGTTACAACCATGCAACCGTTTATAATATTCCAACTACGTGTGTACAAACAAACAACCGCTGGTAATGTGTTACAACCATGCAACCGCTTATAATATTCTAACTACGTGTGTACAAACAAACAACCGCTGGTAATATTATAACTACATGTGTACAACCATACAACCGCTTCTAATATCCAAACTACATGTGTTACAACCATACAACCGCTTATAATATTCAAACTACGTGTGTACAACCATACAACCGCTTCTAATATCCAAACTACATGTGTTACAACCATACAACCGCTTATAATATTCTAACCACATGTGTACAAACATACAACCGCTTCTAATATCCAAACTACATGTGTTACAACCATACAACCGCTTATAATATTCTAACTACGTGTGTACAAACATACAACCGCTTCTTATATCCAAACTACATGTGTTACAACCATACAACCGCTTATAATATTCTTACTACGTGTGTACAACCATACAACCGCTTATAATATTCTAACTGCGTGTGTACAAACATACAACCCCTGGTAATGTGTTACAACCATACAACCGCTTATAATATTCTAACTACATGTGTACAAACAAACAACCCCTGGTAATGTGTTACAACCATACAACCGCTTATAATATTCTAACTACGTGTGTACAAATAAACAACCCCTGGTAATGTGTTACAACCATACAACCGCTTATAATATTCTAACTACGTGTGTACAAACATACAACCCCTGGTAATGTGTTACAACCATACAACCGCTTATAATATCCTCACTACGTGTGTACAAACATACACCCCCTGGTAATGTGTTACAACAATACAACCGCTTATAATATTCTAACTACGTGTGTACAAACAAACAACCCCTGGTAATGTGTTAAAACCATACAACCGCTTATAATATCCTAACTACGTGTGTACAAACATACAACCCCTGGTAATGTGTTACAACCATACAACCGCTTATAATATCCTCACGACATGTGTACAAACATACACCCCCTGGTAATGTGTTACCATACAACCGCTTATAATATCCTCACTACATGTGTACAAACATACACCCCCTGGTAATGTGTTACCATACAACCGCTTATAATATCCTAACTACGTGTGTACAAACATACAACCGCTGGTAATGTGTTACCATACAACCGCTTATAATATCCTCACTACGTGTGTACAAACAAACAACCGCTGGTAATGTGTTACAACAATACAACCGCTTATAATATTCTAACTACGTGTGTACAAACAAACAACCCCTGGTAATGTGTTAAAACCATACAACCGCTTATAATATCCTAACTACGTGTGTACAAACATACAACCCCTGGTAATGTGTTACAACCATACAACCGCTTATAATATCCTCACGACATGTGTACAAACATACACCCCCTGGTAATGTGTTACCATACAACCGCTTATAATATCCTCACTACATGTGTACAAACATACACCCCCTGGTAATGTGTTACCATACAACCGCTTATAATATCCTAACTACGTGTGTACAAACATACAACCGCTGGTAATGTGTTACCATACAACCGCTTATAATATCCTCACTACGTGTGTACAAACATACAACCCCTGGTAATGTGTTAGAACCATACAACCGCTTATAATATCCTCACTTAATGTGTACACACAAACAACCGCTGGTAATGTGTTACAACCATGCAACCGCTTATAATATTCTAACTACGTGTGTACAAACAAACAACCGCTGGTAACGTGTTACAACCATGCAACCGTTTATAATATTCTAACTACCTGTGTACAAACAAACAACCGCTGGTAATGTGTTACAACCATGCAACCGTTTATAATATTCCAACTACGTGTGTACAAACAAACAACCGCTGGTAATGTGTTACAACCATGCAACCGCTTATAATATTCTAACTACGTGTGTACAAACAAACAACCGCTGGTAATGTGTTACAACCATGCAACCGCTTATAATATTCTAACTACCTGTGTACAAACAAACAACCGCTGGTAATGTGTTACAACCATGCAACCGTTTATAATATTCTAACTACGTGTGTACAAACATACAACCCCTGGTAATGTGTTACAACCATGCAACCGCTTATAATATTCTAACTACGTGTGTACAAACAAACAACCGCTGGTAATGTGTTACAACCATGCAACCGCTTATAAAATTCTAACTACGTGTGTACAAACAAACAACCGCTGGTAATGTGTTACAACCATGCAACCGTTTATAATATTCTAACTACCTGTGTACAAACAAACAACCGCTGGTAATGTGTTACAACCATGCAACCGTTTATAATATTCCAACTACGTGTGTACAAACAAACAACCGCTGGTAATGTGTTACAACCATGCAACCGCTTATAATATTCTAACTACGTGTGTACAAACAAACAACCGCTGGTAATATTATAACTACATGTGTACAACCATACAACCGCTTCTAATATCCAAACTACATGTGTTACAACCATACAACCGCTTATAATATTCAAACTACGTGTGTACAACCATACAACCGCTTCTAATATCCAAACTACATGTGTTACAACCATACAACCGCTTATAATATTCTAACCACATGTGTACAAACATACAACCGCTTCTAATATCCAAACTACATGTGTTACAACCATACAACCGCTTATAATATTCTAACTACGTGTGTACAAACATACAACCGCTTCTAATATCCAAACTACATGTGTTACAACCATACAACCGCTTATAATATTCTTACTACGTGTGTACAACCATACAACCGCTTATAATATTCTAACTGCGTGTGTACAAACATACAACCCCTGGTAATGTGTTACAACCATACAACCGCTTATAATATTCTAACTACATGTGTACAAACAAACAACCCCTGGTAATGTGTTACAACCATACAACCGCTTATAATATTCTAACTACGTGTGTACAAATAAACAACCCCTGGTAATGTGTTACAACCATACAACCGCTTATAATATTCTAACTACGTGTGTACAAACATACAACCCCTGGTAATGTGTTACAACCATACAACCGCTTATAATATCCTCACTACGTGTGTACAAACATACACCCCCTGGTAATGTGTTACAACAATACAACCGCTTATAATATTCTAACTACGTGTGTACAAACAAACAACCCCTGGTAATGTGTTAAAACCATACAACCGCTTATAATATCCTAACTACGTGTGTACAAACATACAACCCCTGGTAATGTGTTACAACCATACAACCGCTTATAATATCCTCACGACATGTGTACAAACATACACCCCCTGGTAATGTGTTACCATACAACCGCTTATAATATCCTAACTACGTGTGTACAAACATACAACCGCTGGTAATGTGTTACCATACAACCGCTTATAATATCCTCACTACGTGTGTACAAACATACAACCCCTGGTAATGTGTTACCATACAACCGCTTATAATATCCTCACTACGTGTGTACAAACATACAACCCCTGGTAATGTGTTAGAACCATACAACCGCTTATAATATCCTCACTTAATGTGTACACACAAACAACCGCTGGTAATGTGTTACAACCATGCAACCGCTTATAATATTCTAACTACGTGTGTACAAACAAACAACCGCTTGTAACGTGTTACAACCATGCAACCGTTTATAATATTCTAACTACCTGTGTACAAACAAACAACCGCTGGTAATGTGTTACAACCATGCAACCGTTTATAATATTCCAACTACGTGTGTACAAACAAACAACCGCTGGTAATGTGTTACAACCATGCAACCGCTTATAATATTCTAACTACGTGTGTACAAACAAACAACCGCTGGTAACGTGTTACAACCATGCAACCGTTTATAATATTCTAACTACCTGTGTACAAACAAACAACCGCTGGTAATGTGTTACAACCATGCAACCGTTTATAATATTCCAACTACGTGTGTACAAACAAACAACCGCTGGTAATGTGTTACAACCATGCAACCGCATATAATATTCTAACTACGTGTGTACAAACAAACAACCGCTGGTAATGTGTTACAACCATGCAACCGCTTATAATATTCTAACTACCTGTGTACAAACAAACAACCGCTGGTAATGTGTTACAACCATGCAACCGTTTATAATATTCTAACTACCTGTGTACAAACAAACAACCGCTGGTAATGTGTTACAACCATGCAACCGTTTATAATATTCCAACTACGTGTGTACAAACAAACAACCGCTGGTAATGTGTTACAACCATGCAACCGCTTATAATATTCTAACTACGTGTG
>JAWPHD010025908.1:0-14870 GCA_037043455.1 Cyrtodaria siliqua | reverse complement strand
TATTAATTCATTGTTTGAAGAAAATTTCTCAATGGAAAACATTGGCGTCTCATCAGTTTGGGTCGTGGAGTTTTTTACCGTGAATTCTTCTTCGAATAAAGGAGTCGCCATGTAGAATTCATCTATTATTACTTCTGTGCAATCGACCTGTTCACTGAAGCTTCTCTCCAAGTCCTCTTTGCAAAGATGATCCCATTCTTCTTTTTTATATTCTCTTGTTTGTGCTCTTTCCTTTCTACTTTTTGCAGCTTTGGCTTCGGTTGGAGTCCAAGGAAAAATACTTGGCACTGCTGTTGCCAGGAGCCTTCCATATCCGGGTTTCAATCCTTAAAATAAACAAAAATAAATAAATAAAAACGTGTTTTCACTTATTATTTCGCTATAATTAATTGATATGCAATATGTTGTTTTTATGCTTCCGTGGGGTATTTTCATAATGGCGGTTATAAATAATGCTTGTTTCTTCTTGTTTAAAAATACATTTTCCTTATTTTAATGCTTATTTTGTGATATGAATAGCATTATTGATGTATCTGGAACATACTGAAAGCATTGCCATGTTTGAATTGTGAATTAAGAAAAAAAATATGGTTGGAAATTGGGGTATGAATAGTTATACATTAGGCTAGTCTTCTTTCACTTTATCAACAGTGTACACACTGAACAGAAAAAAATATCTTGGATAACACGACCCATCAATGGTGGGCTTACACCTAAATAAACATTACCCCACCCACTCCTTATAATAGTCAATCGGTACTTTGGTTTTGATATAGAACAACTTTCAATATGAAAACATGTTAAGTTAAGCATTTAAATAGTTTTCTATCAGATTATCATACCAAAAATAGTTTCCTTTACGTAGTCATCCGGTGTAAAGTGTTTCTTACAAACGACGGATGATTTTGTTGGCGTTCACATTTTCATAGTCTTGTGGTGAATCTACATACGGTGGGCTGTTAGCCTCACAACATCGCCGATTCAGTTCTAGATCCACGGACTCCACGGACTAAACGGGTGTTCCGGGATATCGACTACACAGACATACTGACACGACACTTCAACGACCGACTCCAAACATGCAAGACCTATTATTATTATCTCTGTATTTATTATATTCTATGTGATGACCACTCGGTTCACCACACTGGCGACGAGGATAGTCTTCGAACTCACTCATTGCGTTCAACATATAATTTTGTTGAAAATCTTTTAATTTGTGTTTATCGGATATTTTCATGCTATTTTACGGGACACATGCGTGTTTCGTATTTCGTCATTTGCTTTTGCCTTTAGTAAACGGCAATTGTGCCTGCGTATTATTCGCATTCACGACATATTTCAACGTTATTTTTCGACGTTATTTACGTTGAATTATTAAGGTTTTTTTACTGAGAATTTTTTCGCCCACGTCTACATGTGCGAAGCACGTGTACGAAGCACGTGTTCGAGAAATATTTAATTTCTCGTTTCTTATAATCTTATCTTATTTTTTTTGTATGTCTTATTCCATTCATTTGGACATAATGTCTGATTCAGACAATGTTGAGGAATATGGGGATCAATTGCTTACCCCTCCAGATAAAGGTCAAAAAGAGGAAGTCATTCCCCCATAATGGGCTGGAAACATCGTGGCAGCCTTAAAGTCCGTAGTGGAAGTCATACGAAAAAGTTGATAATAGTATCATAGAATTGACAAAATGCTTGTTGGACAAGGTGAAACGTGTGGAAGAGCAAACTTGCGACTCCATCACTTCCATCACTTCTTTTGAAAAAAGAATGAGTAATGAACTCACTTTAGTCAATGACAGTATATACTCACTAAACAACCAAATGGAGGACAGACAAAGACAAACAAATGTCCAAATGACAGATTTTCAATCCTCCATACATTCGCTTGACGAGAGAATTAGTGACGCCTTTATGAATTCGGAAAGAGCGGCCGAACGAGTAGCAGAACGTGTAAGTCACAATATCGTTACTAAATTCATGAGGGATCAAGAATCCCGGGAAAAGTTTTGGGGGTTATTAATGGTCAAGCTTCGAGACATCTCTCAAATTCTCGTTCTCAATCATTCAACCTTGAAACCCCCACATTCTTGCACACCTCTGTAAACACTCCAAGTTTGCATGAAGACCATGCCACCCCATCATTCATGCAGAAGGGGGGACCAGCTCCGCAGGACCCTAACACAAACCAAGTTTCTAATTTACCAGGCCCAATGGAAGTTAAGGCCAAAATTAACAAACCACCGTCCAGTGTTCAGATATCGGTGCAAAAAGCCCAAGCACTTCCGTCAGTTTCACAACACCAACCGGTAATTGTTAATGATACGTTAACGTCCATGCCATCAGCCTCCAATTTCATATATGGGGAATACACCCCTATGGCACCACCATCTTCTGCCAATATTACCAGTAGTGTTGCCACACCTGTTACTCTCCAACCGACAGTAACAACTTCTACCTCATTAAATAACCCCTCAAATTTACAGACACCGACAAACTTAGGTAACCTGTCTTACCCAACAATTGTAACACCAGCTACTGGTTACCCAAACGTTAACCATGCCCCGGTTAATCCTTTCCCAAATTTATACGCGACACACTATCCGGTACCACCTCCACATTTTGGTAATGTGAGTTCAGCTCCTTACCCTATGCCACAATCACAATTTGACAGTGCTACACCATACTCAGTGCAACCCACACAATTTAGCAGTGCTACACCATACTCCGTGCAACCCACACAGTTTGGCAGTGCTGCACCTTACCCATTACAACCCACACAATTAGGCAGATCTGCACCTTACACAGTGCAGCCCCCACAGCTTAACACTACATAGCCAACAGCACAACCACCAGGGTTTCCACCGCTACAGCTGTCACAAATTAGCGTACCGCAGCCAGCATACACTAGTGTAACACCAATCCAACCTGGTTATGAACAAACTTATGGCTCCACCAAACTCGCTGAGGTCACAAAATCTCCAGATATACCACAACCTGCGCCAGCACACACTGTGTTGCCGCCACCAGGTTTTAAACCAGCGCACACTGTGTTGCCGCCACCAGGTTTTAAACCAACTATCGACCATTAGTTGCCATCAACTGACCACACGCAGTCGCGTATTGGATACACGTGTTGGTATTTTTGTTAATAATTGGCTACTAATAAAATGTAAAGCCGGCAATTTTAACAGAAAAGCCGGTAAGCTGGTAATCTAATAAAAAAAGCCGGTAATTACCGGCGCAAAGACTGAGAAATGGCAGGCCTGCATGATCCTACATTGATAAACATAAGGAAGGTATAATCATTGTGATATGATGGTTTCAACAAACGGTCCCGGAAAGTTAGTGTTAATTTAAATGTCAATATTTTGCTTACCATTTGTTTGAATAGATCGATAAATTATGATGAGCCAAAATCATCGTGTTTATTATTAAGTGGTCCCGGAAAGTAAATCATTAAATACAAATTAATTTTATTACATTTTTACATAAACAAATCCATAGTTATGTCCGCTAAACCACCCTACATTGTTACATACCAGTTTAAATAATAAGAATATAAAGTTTACTCCAAACATGGTAATTAGTACGACTGGTCCAGGCATGCTCATCAGTATCAGTCCCGGAAAGTTGCAAAGTCAAAATACAAAGTCTAAATTACAAAGTCAAAATATTATTTTTATATTATTACGTTTTAGTATTCATATTAAATGAACCATTCTGCGTTTATAAAAAAACATTTAAAAGAAATAGTAACCCTCCGTTTGTTATTGATTGGACACATCCAGTAGGGGGCATAATCATGATTTTACATGGTCTGATTCACTAGCTGATTGGACTGAGTATAACAAATTCAGTAAATTATTCAGTGGTATATTTATATTTGATTGGTCGTAAAATACTAACGACTGACTGGGATATGGTTCAAACTGGTGATACAAATTTATGTGACGATTTGAAAGTTGCTAAATTAGTGTTAAAATTTGTTTGAAATATAAGAGAAAAAAAAAGTTATTGACCATTATTTGCATTAACGCTACACAGTAACCTTATATAGTTATATTGACCATTATTTGCATTAGCGCTTTGGTTGATGTTTACACAGTAACCTTATATATGAATGGTAGCTAAACAATTAACCTTTTACACCAACCGAGATATTGCTGGACAAGCATTAAGTGTGACAGTTCTAATGTATTTGACAGCTGACAGTCGCTGTGATAGTAAATTTTGTATTTCCTATTGTAAAAAAGTAAATGGTTTATGTGAACTATTCTGACTTGTCGAATAAACCTTTTTCAAAGCCATGCATTCCGTTATCTCTGAAAGCATCTCATATTCGCTGTGGCATCCCATTATACATTGCGGATTGATGCTGATTTAATTGGTTTTTCCTAATTAGTTTATTGCTCCCCAGGTAAGGATGGAAAACACGGATGACTAGGCTGAAATAAAATTCTGTTCTGAACTAAAAACTTATTGTCCTTATCCCCACCGATCAATAATTCTGAAAGAATGAGTACCCTTTAAGATAAAAGAAAAATTGATTTCAAGAAGAAAAAAAATCAATGCCAATAATCTGAATACATATACAACAGAACCATGTTAAATTAAAAATGGGACATTTTAACATTAGTTTCAATGGTAATATTTATAACATTAGCTTCACATGTATGAGGCGCCATACGTGACTATATGTTGTAAGATAATTGTTTGAATTGGATTTTATAGTCGCACCAACAGCTAAGGTCATATGGCGACTTTCCAGCTTCCATTGATGGAGGAAGACACCAGGTGCCCCTCCGGGCAATTTTCGTGCACGCGGGCACCTGGGTGTTGTAAGATAAATATATACGTTGCGTATAAATTATATATACTGAATACAACAATATATATGATACATGCGATAGGTTTTGAAAATCTATCCAACAATCATTCATTCTGTTCATAAATAATGCCATAAATAATAGATATTTTATCCAGTACTTTAATAATACACTATTGATCCTGAACTCGTGTTTCACCTGATAAACATTTTAAAATAATCCATACCGTCGAATTGTCAAAGTCACACCTGTGGAATCTGTACGCAGCGAGCATAGGGAAGTGCGTTATAATCACTGATCGCTGTCATACAAGCGTCTATTCATACCATATAAGAGCTATCATTCGTAGTACAGCTATTCATATTGATCCTTACTTCGTACGGTGATCCCATCTACTTCGTAGCGTACAGTAACGTAATTTAAGTTTCCCTGCACACGTATATATTTTCTGACTTTCACATCACCCATACAGATTTGGTAATTGTTGTTCATGATACTTTGATGATTTCATACATAATTTCCACAAATTATGACAACAAAATGGAATAACTAGAGTAGGCAGTCAAAGGGGCAAAAAAAATCTCAATTTCCATTCAGTTATTTATGTATAACTGTTCTAAAATGTGTAGACTGATACTGTATAAGAACTAAAATGCATTACATAATGTCAGATTTATAGAACTTGAAGGGGAGATCAAAGGTCAAGTAAGTGCACAAATCTTTATTCTGTTGTTGTATACGCATAATGAACGATAGCTATGGTTTTGAGAGATTAAGATAACATAACAAAGGTACTACAATGTTAATACTATGAAAGAGTTATTTGATACTATAGATTTCAGTCTTGTTTTAGATTTCCTGAAAGAAATCAGACTATATAAATCATTATAATAAATTCTTATATATATTTACTTATTTATATACCCGTTGACGGGCATTCGGGCGAGTGAAATTATTTAATACAATTGAACGACAAACCGTGATATATTACAAGATGATTCACCGTAAACGAAGTTCTATTTCAATTCTAACACCCCTAAACTGTGAAAATAACGCACACATCTGAAATCTTTCGCATTGCTTTGCTTACTCTCCTAACGTTGCAAACGATACAGTGATATCTTTCGCATTGCCTTGCTTATTCTCCTAACGTTGCAAATATCGTTGAATATAACGAGATATTTTAAACTAGGCTATATAGTGCGTGTGTATTAGAATTGTAAATAGTTTTATCTTTATACATTTACATTAATTTTCAATGACTACTTCATTTCTTCATCTTTCATAAGTTTTTGCCGACTATAGGACCTATTTATGTGTCGATGTACCGTAAAACACCATTCATTCATTCATTCATTCATTCATTCATTCATTCATTCATTCATTCATTCATTCATTCAATTCATTCATTCATTCATTCATTCATTCATTCATTCATTCATTATTTGTAAATAGTTTTATCTTATATATTTACATTAATTTTTAATTACTACCTCATTTCTTCATCTTTCATCAGTTTTTGCGCACAATATGACCTATTTATGTGTCGACGTGCCGTTAAACACCATTCATTCATTCATTCATTCCATACCGGTACGCACACGCAAACACACACATGCACATATTATCATATATACATATCCCTTTTCGTGTGTGCAGAACCTACCCACCAGAGAAAAAAATAAAGGATAAAACAAATTGAAAATAGACGCAATCGGATTTAGTGCTTAGTTATTATGAAATACCTTATATGCCGGTAGCTTTTCTCATCTATATACGAGTCCGAATCATTGGTTTGCCAATAGTGCTAGATTATGTTAAATACTTCGTAGATCTCTCCCTGAAAAGGAAACCACAGGGACCACAAAGGATCGCAGTTTGTACAGTATTTTCAAATTAGTATGTTCCGAGAAAGTCGCACATCAGAAATTGACTGAAATGTGTTCCGTATGTCACTGTTCTTCATATTCAAATTTAAACAAATTGTAATACACATGGCAGATTTGCAAACTGCCATCTACAGGCTACGGCTAAACTTGTTGCCTGCCGAATCTACTAATTGCACAAACCTTTTTGCACAAAAACATGTATCGATATGTAAACGAAATATATTCTAGCATTCAAAAAGCTCGACATGTCGTCAGATGTATAAAATAAAAAATAAAAACTTCAATATAAATGTTGCATGCGTGTAATTTCATGCTACCATTTCCCGTTTGCTAATGTGTATAAATGTATCTCGAGTTAGTACCTGATATCGTTGCAACATGCGACCAGGTCAACGATGGTCTGCGGCGGAAGATTATAAGAACAGTTGATCGGCGGGAAATGCAATGACTTGTCTCTTATTTTTAAAGGTTACATGCCTACTGAAAAAACATTTCTAAATCATTGTTAAATTGTGATCACTTTATCTTTTAAATCCATGCAGAGGAAACTAGGATCACATAATATTATTCGGGTAATTTCTACCTTTGTAGCTTTTCCAATTCCTGTATCTTTCCATTTTTTTGTCTTTTTTAAGTACTAATTTTTCATAAAAAAATCTTCTTTTATGCTTATTGTTTAAGGGTACACAGGACAAACCTTTACCCACGACACTCATCTACCACACCATGTAACCCCTCACCAGCACCTGCTACCACACACACACATTGAACAATTCCTCCTTATTTCCCCGTGTGGTTGCCGGTGTAGAATACAACCACTGCATATCCCGCTAGAGGCAGAGGGGTAGGACCCTCACCCCACCTTCATGTTCATTTTATAATTTTTTATCATGCTCTTTCAAGGTCTTCATCATGACACCGCGTATGCAAACGTGGAAACGTGACTCCATCGTAAATGGAGTGTCTACTATAAAATGTGCAGCACCTCTGCATTTCTGCAGTTGAGAAGGTGCTAAGCCCATTCTCCATATTTTATCTGTAAATGGAGGATGAGCCTGGCATGTTCATTCCTGTTATGCGCCATATAACCTTTCATGTGTTTGTGAGCCGTAAAACCTCATTCTATTCAATTCTTCCTCCTTATCTGTCTGTCTGTCTGTCTGTCTTTTATAATGTCCTCTTTATATCATTCGTTCTTATAGTTGAAGGACATATCTCTGCTATTTCGTATAACGAGTACATGCCTTGTGTTTCTTGTGGTAAGTCAGTTGTATAATGTGTTGTTCTTGAAGAAGGGAAATGGTTGGGAAATGGTTTCAGTTTCAGTTTTATTTGCAAATTCTCAGTTTGTATACAAACAAAAGCACGAGATCAAAATACATGTACAAAGTCATATTTAGAAATCACATACCTGTAATAATAAAAAATCTTCCCTTTTACCCCCAGCATATATTCATATTATAAAACATAGAGGACAACACATACTCATTATAGTAGGATTGTAAGTAAATTATAATATGAAATTAAATATTGAATAATCTTAAATTAAATTGAATAATCTTATAACTTATCGATAATATCAGTAGGAACGCCACGGACCTATAACATATCAGTTCTGTTCGCATTTTAACTCCGCGAACATGGACTATTTCTTTGTATTTTACGGACTATTTTACGAATTTTCAATTAAAACAGACGCCATTTTTTTACGACCGAAATTGGGAGCGCTACGTCGGCGAGCACTACGGGTACCTATGGAGTCTAACAACACGCGTACAGTGTTTCATACCGTAGATTATGTAAAAACTTATACCTTACCGGACGAAATAACGTCCCATTATGTGTATACACGATGCAGTGTTGGTGACCGACAGGTCACCGTGACATAACTTGACACATGAAATTGACATGTTGGTGCAAGTTGGATTTGGGATTACTGTCTGCTGCTGGAGGTCCATGATCAAGGTATTTGTTTTGTCATTAAAATGTGTTTTTTAATAAACAGTACACACAGCTTTTAGATCGTACATATTTAGACATTGGCCAAATACAGTGCCTAAAATAGTGGTGTATACTGTATACTAGAAAGTTCATAATCACTATAAGTGTTTTTCCTGTACTCCGATCTTTCCAGTAACTGGATGTACAGTAAACTGTAGAACGTTTCGTGGAATAAAACAATTACTAGTAGAAATGCTATCAATGTCCCCCGCACCCCGCCCCCACACAAGTACGGTAGATGGGGTGTGGGGTAGATGGAGCTTGCATACCGGAAACAAGGAGGGGTAAGGAAACTAGAAACCCCCTCCACACCCACCCCTCCCACCCCCACCCCTCAGATGCATGAATGTAAATTGTTAGCGTTGTCTCTATATCGTTATGTTATCCCCATTTTCTCGCACATGCGTGAATACATAACCCGATACAACTACCATTGAAACAATGTAAACTGCCATAGACATTTGACTGAAATCGGTCCGATTCATATTTATGTGCAGTAAAGTTTTGAGGCAAGGAAGTGATTTTGAATTTACATTTATTTACATTTACTACATACTTTCTGCTGCGAAATAAACAACGCAATTTCGAGAAAGTACACTTCACTTAAAAGCCTTTAAGGAGGTGGAGCTACTACGCTGGTCTCCAATGTGTCTCAAACGAAATGACTATTCCATGGGCTGGAATTATGCTTTGAAAGTGGAACAATGTTTTTAATGGATCTCCAGTTAGGCTACATTATATTTTACATGTATAATGAATGATGAGACAGGATTTTATTACATTAACCGTGTTATTGAGCACAAGGAGTATTCATGCTTTATTCAATTTATTTATTCTTTTATCATTGCTTTTTTAAATATGTTACATTATGTATAACAAAGGATAAACTATGTCTGTTTGATCATTGACATTGGATTGATGTTGTTTTCAGAGAGGCCTCAAATGTGAATCGTGCCCTTGAGCAGCTGTAAGTGAATTGATACTGACGCCTTCAGAATGTCAAAACGTATTAAATGCCATTGGATCATATGGAGGTAAGAGCCTTTTTAAAAATTGTTTGCACTTGTGTAGTTCTTTAAATGGAGCTTGTGTTTTGCTTGCACGGTGCTGTTCAAAGTTAGAGTAAAAACTGTTTTCAGTGATAATGCAGCGTGATTGTCATATGAGCTCGTGTAAACTACATGTACTGGATACATGCGAAAACAAGTTGTGTTAAAGGGACACTAGGCAGTCTTTATTTGTTTAAAACTTCTGGAGTAGGGTTACTTTTTCTGCATAGTTTGCATTTGTGCATCATTAATATTATTTATTAGAATAGTTCAGAAGAAATTGTTTCACACATTACTTACTGTTGATAATAGTGCACCTATAATATATTTATTTGATAGAATAACGAAGACAAAATGAAACACTTTTATTTAACTTTTAATGCAAGCAGGTTTAAATTTAAAATGTTACCAGGTTAACAAATGGAGATGCTAATGTTAAAGCTTGATAAATACTTCAAGATTGCCGTGTGTCCCTTTAACATCAACTAATTACAATATGATTATGGTCTATGTGATGGGTCCCCAATTTATTAAAGGGACACAGAGCAAATTTCCAATCTTGTGTCTGTTTTACACATTTTCACATCAGAACATACCACACAGCTACAAAAGTGTCTTCTCAACTGCCCTATTTAATCATGTTTTATTTCTAAAACTAGCGGCATCACCAGGTTTTGGGAGAGAAAATAAATAGTTGTATATTAATGTTTTCTCCCCATGTAAAATGACCTTACTAAGTCATTAAAGTAAAATATCCTATGAACAAAACTTGTAAAATTTAACAATTTTAGATTTTTGGCAAGACTTGTATTTTATTCCCCTTCTAGTAAAAATGACTTATAAAGCCTTGCACCCTCTGTCAGATTTAACTTTCCTTATAATAGATTCTTGCTGTACTGTTGGGTGAAAAATACATCAAAATTGTTCTATAATCATGTTATTTCAATCATATACTCGTATGATACACAATATAATATGTATTGACCCTTTACTTGATGTGCCATTTACTCAGTTTTGGTCAAGAGACTTTTATAGCATATCGGCTTTGAATCCAGTGAACACGGATTCAATTCCTACTGGCGCCACTGGGTTACTTCGATGTGTCCTGCTAGCCCCGTTCGTCTGATGGGAACGTAAACTGGATGGTCCTCCAAGCACGTCAAAGAACCATAGGTATCTAATCGGTAGTAAGCGTAGGGCAGGGTTCCTGGATGCCTATGTATCTTTCCTCCTCTCTTTGGGGCGGCTCGAAATAACCTAAACAACGTGTTGATGAGGCGTTAAACAATAATTAAATTGTAAACTGTCCCATTCCCCTAAACATGCCCTAGCTCCCCCTCGCAACACCTGATTCAAATTGAATACTCTGCTAGACTTATATTAACTTGTTATTCTATGTCTTTCTTTTCTTTCAGTCTGCACGTCATGTGGAAGAAGACTCCATGTACACCACTGGCCAGCGTCAATGCTGAAGTTTATGTTCGCTCAGTTATTTGCTTAATAAAGTATACATATGAACTAACATATTGTCTTTATAATTATGTCTTCCACCACAAAGTGGTAGGTGAGACAGATTAGTCTGGCCTTTCCGTTAGTCCGTAACAAATCTTGTCTGCGCTACTTGTTGGATTTTGACGAGAACTTTGTACGAAGCATCAGTATGTGCATATCAAATATTGAAGGTCAAGGGCGCCGTGACCCAATAATGATTATGAAAAACCTTGTCTGCACTGTCCACTTCCCCGAAGCAAAATTCATGGTTTGAGTGCATTTGGTGAGAGAATGATGCCTTTAGATTTTAAGGTCATTAGGTCAAAGGGTCATTGTCACCGTGACATGATAATGTAAAATGTTGTAAACTTAAGTCCACTTTCCCTAAAGCAAATCTCATGAAACTTTATGGATGGATTGCCTGTGGCGAGAGGGTGATCCTTTTGATTTTAAATGGTTCAACGGTCAAGGTCACTGACCGGATAATGAAACGCATTGTCCGCACTGTAACTTTTCTTTTCATGAAGGAAGTCTCTTGAAACGTCATGGGTTGACTGCCTGTGATAAGACTACTGCGCCGTTTAATGATTTTGAGGTTAATAGGTCAAAGGTCAATATCACCCTGAAACGATCATGAAATATATTCAATACGTCATGGGTTGACTGCCTTTGGTAAGAGTATGATCCCTATTAATATTGAGGTCAGTAAATCTGAGGTCAACGTCACAGTGACTTGATCATGAAAAATCGTGTCCGCAATCAAACTCTTTATTACTTTCTCTGAAGCTAATTTCATAAAACTTCATACTTTGACTGCCTTTGGTGAAATTATAATCCCTATTCATTTTGAAGTCAGTAGTTGAAAGGTCCGTTACCATGAACGGAAAATGAAAAGTATTGCCCACACAGTGTTTCCTCTTACCTAAAGCAAAGTTTATGAAACTGTTGGTGGACAGTGGAAAGAGGATGATCGTTTGATTTTTAGGTAAAAGGTCAAGTTCTCTGCAGACATCCACTATCCAAGGATAAGCATATGTATTTTCTTGCACAATGTAAATTACAAACATGTATTTTCTTTTTCAGGAAAAGATAATTCCATACAAGTGGTTTTGTTCACCGATACTGTCGCCTGTGAACCAAACCACTTGTTTTTTAGCTCTACTGATCAGAGATCAGCAGAGCTTATGCCGTGGTGTGGCATCCGTCGTCCGTCTGTCCGTCTGTCTGTCCGTAAACTTTTATTTGTAGCGACAACTCCTCTGAAACTACTGGATGGATATTCATGAAACTTTACAGAAATATTGCCCATAAAGTCTAGTTGATCCTAGCAAAAATTCATGTTGATGTGAAATCCAAGATGGCCGCCAAAGCTAAAAATAGAGTTTTAAAATACAAGTTTGTAGCGACTACTTCTTGAAAACTATAAGTGATATTGATATGGGACTTTTTCTAAAATGATCAGCATGACATGATGTTGATCCTTGTCAAAAATCGTTTTGATTCAACGTTAAACATGGCTGCCAGCGGCCATCTTTGTTTACAAAGAGTTATATAGTAAAAACTTGTAACGACTACTCCTCTGAAACTACTTGACGGATTGTCATGAAACTTTACAGGAATGTTGCTCTTGATGTCTTATTGATCCTAGCAAAATTTCAGATCTGCCAGAAATTCAAGATGGCCGTCACAGCTAAAAATAGATTTTTAAAAAATAAGTTTGTAGCGACTACTTCTTGAAAACTGTAAGTGATATTGATATGGGACTTTTTCTAAAATGATCAGCATGACATGATGTTGATCCTTGTGGAAAATTATTTTGATTCGACGTTAAACATGGCTGCCAGTGGCTATTTTTGGTTACATAGAGTTATATAGTAAAAACTTGTGTAGCGACTACTCCTCTGAAACTACTTGACGGATGTTCATGAAACTTCACAGGAATGTTGCTCTTGATGTCTAGTTGATCCTAGAAAAATTTCAGGTCAGCCGGAAATTCAAGATGGCCGCCACAGCTAAAAATAGATTTAAAATAAATAATTTTGTAGCGACTACTTCTTCAAACCTATAAGAGATATTGATATGGGACTTTTTCTAAAATGATCAGTATGACATGATGTTGGTCCTTGTCGAAAATCGTTTTGATTTGACGTTAAACATGGCTACCAGCGGCCATTTTTGTTTACATAGAGTTATATAATGAAACCTTGTAGCGACTACTTCTCTGAAACTACTTGACGGATTTTCATGAAACTTCACAGGAATGTTGCTCTTAATGTCTAATTGATCCTAGCAAAATTTCAGGTCGGCCGGAAATTCAAGATGGCTGCCACGGTTAAAAATAGATTTTCAAAAAACAAGTCTGTAGCGACTACTTCCTGAAATCAAAATCAATCAGTAGAGCTTCAAGGTCATTGACCTCTTGTTAATTTACAGGATTCAACAGTGTGTAAGACATATTCCAGTCATCCATTTTTTTTTAAAATCATAAATTAAAAAATATATATATTAAAACAAACAAAACATGCTATTTGATGAAAACAGACGTATTCAAATTTTCAAAGTGGCAATATTCGCAGAATATAGTAGATTTCAACTGCTGAAAACAAACATGTATTTCTTTTTCAGGAAAAAATAATACCATGAATATAGTATTTATCATCGTTATACATTTTCAGGGAAATGTTTAATATGTCTGTTTTCAAATACTACAGATCGTAACGCACCGCACATGTATATTCAGTATTTACTTTCAATATAGTAGTGAGTATGACTGCGTTCTGGGACCATAAAAATATAAAAGAATAATATATATAACTATATATGCCCTATAAATATAAACGACCCACACTTTTTGGATTCACGCGTACAGTGTTTCACAACACCATAAATCTGGCAAGTGCTCCATTGACACAATGTCATGTCCACATGTTTATGTTATGAAATCTTCGAGTCTACACATAGTCATGTTTGTTACTGACAGTAACATGTCTGTTTCTCGTCAGTCATTTATTTACTTGGTTAAAGGGACACATGCCAATCTTGCTTTCTTTAAAACTCAGTCGCCCCCTCAAGTTTAAACGAACAGTTAAAAGAATATACTTCTTTCTGCCTGTTAAACTAATATTAGTTTATCGCTTTTTCTGATTTCGAAAATTAACTCTGTAACGTATGTTGCCGCCATCATGATTTCATTTTCCTATATACCGTTGCAACATTGTTTGTTAAAATAAATTGGCCACTCTGACATAAACCCAAAGTATGTATAGATCAAAAAGTTAGTGTAAAATACATGGACACATACATTTTAAATATATGTGTTTACATAACGAAATTATTTAATTGTTTCTGTAGCCGGTCGTCTTTCCTTAATGAATATGAATGTTGCCGTCTTTGGGTCGGACGGTCCTGTTACTTAATTAGTACTTGTCTCCGTTTATTGAAATCTACATATATGCAGAGGAGAGATGTATCTATATGATTTTTTTTTTATTCTCGCTTCTATAATGACGAAATATAAAATCGATTTGAATAAAAGGCGCATTCTCAGCAATACACAACGTATTGTGTGTACGGGTTGGAGGGGGGAAGCCGACGGGGTTGGA